>JASZXT010000463.1:0-21580 GCA_035521555.1 Lecanoromycetidae sp. Uapishka_2 | reverse complement strand
CCTCACCCTTTCCAAAAGCATCCCCTCCTTTTTAAGAAAAACCTCCTCCAGCGCCTTAAACTCTTTCTCATAACAAAACAAACAAGTCTCAGGGTCTTCGTAGATTTCACGTACCTTCAACTCACCTGAGCAAATTTTAGAGCACAGGAGCTTGGCGCTTTGGTCGTTTACTACTTCGTCGTGGGTAATGGTGCAGCCGGTGCAGATGTGGCGGGTTAGGAAACACATGATGTTTTACTAGGATGGGGGAGCTGATGGGGGAGTGGTGTAGGTGGTGGTGTGTTTGGTTGGGTGTGGAAGTTTGGTGGGGGTGATTGTAGGATGTTGAGGCGATAGACAAGGGATGGCGAGGTGGGAGTATATAGGTGAGGGTTCTCGAGGGAAGCAGGTTCGAAGACAACGGGTACTATAATGGTACAACAAGTACAGTATTCATGCTAGATTGAACCGCAGTCTTTGTTACATTTCGACAAGGCTCTTTGTAAGAGGCTTTGTGGACCGATCATTACATTGTTGCCGCACAAGGATCCAGACAGAGAGTGACTGATATTCATGTTAATCTTTGAATAGCTCATCCTGCCTAATGAATTCTACTGGGGCTTTGGAGAAGATGGTCATGCACTTAGGCTTCCCATACAACCTCAATGAGGCTCATCATGCTTCCCTTTGGGGTGGTGACGCCTTTGAGGGTGAATCGCCAGTCTGCACGTTTGAACAGCCTGTTCCATTCGTCCTCATTTCGCTCGCAGCTATTAAAGCAAGTGGCTATGATCAAGTCCAAGTCCCTTCATAAGCGAGTCAATCAGCAGACCCTTGAAACATTAGATAGCCATAGAGGTCACTCACAATCCGGCCTTTTGCATCGAGCTCCAGTCTGGTTTGTCAGACAAGACCACTTCGTAGACAAGAATCCTCGCACCATTCTTCAATGCAGGGGTTAGAGCCTGGAGAATTCGAATGGCGTACTTGTCGCTCCAGTTGTGCAGTATCCAGCGAAAGAAGTAAACATCTGCGTCTTTGATAGTCTGCTCAAAGAAAAAGTCATTGGCCACGAATTCAATTCTATCCTTAAATTCATCAGGCAGCAAATCGAATCCTTGTTCCGCAGTTGCCGGAAGATCCTGCACATAAATCTTCAAGTGTTTCGTCAACTTGGCCAAGAATTGCGCGACTCCACCTTGACCTCCTCCAACATCAACCATTACTGTTCCTGGACGATCGATAGACACCCAATCGTAAGATGCATGAAGGTACTTGAGATCCCAGACTTCGTCTTTTGTAAAGTAGCGCATGCCAGCCCCAAAGCGTCGCGCACGATCGGGGTTCTTGCCTAGGAACTCAAAGACCGAGAGAGAAGTATCGTGCTCAACGCACCAAGCTGTCTCATGGGGCTCGTCTGAATTTGGCCATTTCGATTGTGCTTCGATGTACTTGTTGAAGGCGGGACCAAGCTCACATGTCATCATGCCAACCTATGAGCATTCAAAGCTCAGCATCCCGTGGTAATTGACGGGTCTTCGACATGAAATAGATCTCAGGAGACAACTCCGAGAGAAAATTGATATCCGATGGGTCTTCGTGTCCAGACAAGCCAATGCACAGCCCATGAAGGGATAAGCAAGGGAATGTACATACCATTTCGAAAGCGATTGCATCCGTAGCAAGCATGCGCGAAAACGCTGTATGAACGACATTACCAGTGGAGTTTTCATCGAAAACATGATTCGCGATTGCGTGGCGTACGAATCGATATACCTGCGCCCTTGGGATCCCACTGCGTTCGGATATCTCGTTGTAGCTGCTAGGTCGATCAAGGAGTACGATTTGAGGGAGGTTGTAGACGTAGAGGAAACGGAGAGATAGAATATCCGCAAACTACATGAATTCTGAAGATCAGCTGCACTGGATCTTGAATTGATTTCTACAGAGTTCCTGGTTGGTTGAGCACCACAACAGCAATGGGTTTTGTTAAAGCGCATGTAGAAGGCTTCTGGTAGCTGTATTGACTTCATACCATGCGGAGACCTTGACAGCAACTTGCCAACCTGGATAGAAACCCAGCAAGAAGAAACTTACCCCGAAGAGAATGTCCTTAGCTTGGCCAGCGGGGCCTTGCGCTAGATCCTTCAAGATCTGCGTAGAGTCAACTAGTGCTCGTCGAGTCTCCTCAAGCTCTGCCGGAAGATCCGCAAAGACATCTTGGGCGAAAGATGCCGGTGGGAGATTGCTCGAATGTGCGTAAGCGTCAAGGCGCTCAGCCTGAACAAGGATATCCTTAGCTATGGAAGTCAATGACATTGCTGGAACTTGAAGTTCGAAGCTCGTGATTGACAGGTAAGGTAATTGAATTGAAATTTTGAAGTAACCTGACACGTTTTGTTCACGAAGCCTTTATGTATTTTGGTAACATGAGGACCTCACTGTGCGACAAGTATCTTGGACATTGCCGCGAAGCCGACAAAATCCGGACCATACATGTCTACGAAAGCGGAGACTCGATTGGTAATAGTGAAGACGAATTCGTCAGCTGCCCAGCAACATATCTCAACAATTGATGTCGGACAAGAATTTCGAGGGTGCATTAGCGTCAGGTTGTCTATGCAGGCATGTGGGACGAATCTGGGCCTTTGCGGTAGCTGGGATACGAGAGAGCATGATTACGACAGAAGACTGGCCCCACGAAGCCATGGAACGTGGTTGTGTATTGAACATCTCTCAGGTACCTAATTCATGATTCATTGTTTCGAGTCTTTCATGGATGTCCTTGAGTAGCACACACCTCCTGGCATTGCGCAGTATTGATTTAGGTGTTTCTTCCAATTAGGCGCAATTCCTTATGTGTAAGTCTCTCATAGCCTCAATTTCAATTTCAATAGGATGCACCTCTTGATGAGGTTTCAAGAGAATTGGAAGGATATGCTGCGAGGACAAGGATTTTGTTTCCGGGCGCTAGTCCTAGCCCTAGACTTGACCTAAACTCCGGGCTCTTAAAGCCGGGTATCTTTAGGCGAGATTAGGACACTAGCTCGACTGGCACAATTATCTGTCCAGGACGAGCTGTTGCACGGTCTCAATATGCTATCAGTACTATGAGACTTACCAGGCATGTTCTGTCCCACTTCACATCTGCACCTTCGCGTCGAAAACGGAGCTATTGAGGTGATGACATACCTATGTTACGGAGTAGAGGGTATGGCCTAAGCTGTCTGGTAGTGGACTACGAACAACGCTAGGAATTTGGACTCCCATGATGTACTGGCCTGTGCTACACATTGCAGACATGATCAATTATTCATCAATGTGGCGGCCATTGAGTACCCGTTGTAATTTGACTTTGGTTCAGGATGGGGTTCAAGGTCTCGACAATGCTCTCCCCCCCTTTCCCTTCGTCAGGTGGAACATGTATATACTGCCAAAGACAGTCTGAGAAGTTGCTGAACCCTGCTCTCCTAGACCTCTGGCATGAGACTAACGCTATAGCATATCAAATGATGAAAGGTAAGACCGCAGTTGCTGCCGAGGCTGAATTCCAATCTGGTAGTCTCCAGTTTATGATGCACGTACCATCTCCGTCTAGAATTGAGACGAGCTTTGATATTTCTGGCGCTCAGGCTGGCTTACAGGGCTACATCTGTGCTTTTCACTCGTGCCAATCACTCATCTAGGGGTACTTTAAAGCGACCGTCTCGCGGGACGCTGACGAGCGCAAGAACGACGACTTTCCCATTAGCCGGGACACTGCCACTAACCTTCATTACAACACCATAAATAGCACATGTCCCTAATCAACAAAAATCGAGCCGTTGGCCTTCTCATCTGACAAAGTCTTTCTGTCTCAAAGAAGATGCTCAATCAAGTCTTTTCCCTCTCATGCGCCTTCCTTCTGCTATCCGCCAGCCGCAATAGCCTCGGACTACTTCCGCCTTCGCTCGACCCAACGGCCCTGTTACCGTTGCCATCAAGCAGTGTTTCCTCATTAGGCAATGATGGACTTGGCGATAGTGAACAGGTGTTGTTCGGTAACTCGACGACAGACTACGATGTTTCCCTCATGAGCGTCAATGCCAATCCCTTCTGCTCCGGTACTCGCTTTGGCTACAACATCAGCAGACAGTCATGCAACGACGCACTCGGACTTATTGACAGATCCGGAGCTTCTGTGAGAGTTGGACAACGTGGAATCGCTGCTTGGCCGGTAAAGCTACCAAGTACGTCTCGGCGGAATTGCTGTTTCCTGTTTGATACCAATTCTAGAATTACGGAACTTGGCTTCGAATCATCTGTTCGAAACACCCTATGAATGTGTCTTGTATCGAAAAGAGAAACCATGAAAAAGTAATGCTGACTATGACGTGACCTAGCACGATGGCTCAGCGGCGATGGATATTGCGCTATAGATCTGGTGCACAAAGCAGGCGCTACTAATGACACCATAAGCGGCTTGCAGGTTTACAATGCTGCACAGGCAGTCGTTAATGATTGTATTCGCGGAGGTAGACCAAATGAGGGGGGACTCATTGGAGACCTAGGTAAGTCTCTGTATCACTTTTGGAATGTCTATCGAGTCATGTATTGATGATGGTCTTATTTGCGCGGCGAAGGCGGAAATGGCAACCTCGTCATCATAGTTCGCGACTATTTGCCAGATGTTGAATGCGAGTCAAAACGTACATCACAGAGCCCGGTTTCCGGTGCATGCTATAACTTGTTGCAAGCTATGTCTGTGGCCCGCGAACGCCTTATGTTTGGGCCGCAGGGACAGGCAGGCGTCCAAGTGCCTCTACCGAGGACTTTTCTTTCAGGTGAGGGATTCCCTTCGCTTCATTGAACACTTCCTTCCTGACGAGTCATCGACGGAAATCAGCGAAGTCAAATTGCAAGGTTGAATTTGAGGCAACCACACCTAATGGAAGAGACATTAGTTCGTACTTTGATCTCTGGGCTGCCGCCGTGTCTATCAATGCAATCTGGTAAGACTTTTCGAGCTTAGAATCTCCCCGTATGTGAACTTGCGGCAGCTGCGAATTATGTTTTAGGATTTTCTCTTCGTAGCATACACATCCAACGTGTTCATCACTCCTAATGCACCTTGAGTACTCCTGCTGACGGGGCAACGGTGAATAGCGTTCGCAAAAATTTTGCTGGCTGGGCGCTGGGCATTGGTAGGCCACACAACCATCCTGAAAAGAGACAACGACATTTGACTGACTTTCCCTTGGTCGTGTAGGTGATTCTCGCTTCCTCCGCCTAAGTCTTTCCCGGCGGACGACGCCATTGAGCAGTATTATGGTCAACACGACTGCAGTGAATTTGGAATTGGCATCGGGAGTCGATAGCAACGAAACTGAGATTCTCTCTGATGATTAGCGTGGCGAAGGAGGTTGTTGGCACGTGAATTTGGGTTAGCGCAAGGCTGTGGAGTCCTAAATTGGGTTTTTTGTTCCTGATACGATCGCCATGTCTCAAAGTTTTGGTAGTGAGCAACGCCATCGTTATGCAGCAATGCAGCGGCATCTCTATCATTGTTCTAGAAGTATTTCAAGGTATTGGAATCCACGTCTGATAATATTGCATTACTAGCGCTTGCATTGTTTCGGCGACTTGAAATACTGCGATCTAAATCATGCCCTCGATTCGGTCGCCACCTTCCAAAATCCAGATCCTTCACCACATCAACGCAGAAATCTACTAAAGATAAAGCGACCGTTGAACAAGCATCCAGAGTATCTGGCACAAATGACACTCGTTTTTGTTTCCACCTTCCCATACCTTTTCTGTCTATTCTATAGCTATCATCGCTGACCCTCAGTCTTGACACCACAATTTTCGAACTGCCCACTTCCCCAGCCCAAACGCCGCATGGCCGACAGCAATCGAGAAGTCTCCGTAAAAGGCCCGAGGAAAGTTGGGCCGATCGTCTGGAATCTCGAGCACGTCATCGTACTCGATGTTGTTCTCGGCTTCAAGCACGTCTCCCGCCGCAAGCGCGACTCCGATGGGGAGGTCGATGGAGGCTTCGGCCTCGAGTACATCGCCTGCAGTGATCATGCGCGAAGCCTGACTTAGGGCTGGCTTGAATGCCTCCGGGGTGGATGGAGGTACGGCTACCTGCTCAGACGTTGATGTGTCATGCGTGGACTCGTTCTCCGCAACGGTCTCTTCTTCAGCGCTCGGCTTGAGAATGAGGGCGTTTGGTAGCTCGGCCTCGCTATTTTCTTCGACGAAATTGTCATTGAAAAGCACACATTCTGCTGGGGTCGAGGGCGCAGACTGTACTGGAATTGCGCTGCCGGAGGACTCGCGCAGATGCGTTGGAGATGTCTTCTGGCTGGACTGTTTAGTCGTCTCAAACTCGTTATTCTCTGCCATTTCCAAGCAAGTATCAGTGGCCCGCTTAGTGTCTTCGTCGACACTATCTTGAGCAAGGATTTGCGTGGTTTTGGCACAACCAGGCACATGGACATGCTCTTGCAGCTCGGGATCCCAAGATGTGGTCATCCCCTCTCGCTTTTTCTGCTGCTGGTCATATATCTCCAGCGCATATTCCTGCCATTCTTCGTCGCTCATAGCTGACTGGTTTGATACTTTGCGGCGTAATTGAAAGTTGGGGAAGGACTGCATTGCTTGGGAGGTCCTGCGCGTCTTGAACATTGCGAAAGGTCTCTTTGGCTTGATCGGAGTTGAGTCGGTCTCCGAACCACCTTCCTCGACTGTGCTCAGCTTTGCATCGTTCGCTTTGGATTGTGCTTGTGCTCCGACCGTTGCATGCTTGTCTTCGAGGTTTTGGTCGTCATCGAATTGGGGCGATGGATGCCGGTCTTCTATTTTAAACACATCATTTTCGTCGAATGATTTGCCGCTGATGGAGGTGGCGTGCGAGGGACGATTGCCACAATTGACCAACACCTCTAAAACTTCGGCGGACAATATATCGTCCCCAGCAAGGGGGCTACCCTCTTGATGTGATTTGGAGGGAGTATGGTATTCGCCGTCATCGCCAACTTCCCAGGATTCGCTATCTCCTTTTGATGGGCTCTGGGGGGGTGTATGGGGTTGGTCGAGCCTGGAATTCCATATCTTCGACGGCGAAGCGTATCGCCCATCACGTATCTGCTCAGGCGACCCTGGGTCAGTGTCTGATTCAGCTTCATCAGCAATAGAAGCGTCGTCAGCGTCCAAGTCGAATGACATGCCCGGGTCTGGGCTCCGACTATACTGTTCACCCTCGTCAAAAGCAAATTGTTGATCCCAATCCTCATTCTCGGACCAACCAATAGTAATAGTGTTGACAGGCTCACCAGACCATCGAGCAAGATAGGCACTAATGTGGGGCTCGGTCTCGGTAGTCACTGTGTCTCCAGAATCGGCTGGTGCATGAACTGAAGCTTCAAGCAGTGGTGCATCAGCCCATCTATCTAATTCAGCGGCTCTGGGATGAGCTGCAGGATCAGGGCGCTTAGCCCAGGTATCAGTGTGATCAGCGAGCTTCTCAGCCTCCCAGTAGGGGTTCTCGACTGAAACAAATGATTCATCTTCGTCATCATCAGTATAGATTCGACCGGATGGTGGCCCTTGAGCTTTGAGAGCGTTCATAACCTGTTGACTCTCGATATAGATATCGACTGGCTCTGTATCATCAGCTGCTGAGGACTGATGAGACGTTTCTGAAGTGGATCCTTCTGAATCAGTCTCGAGTCCCACAACATCTTCTTCCATACCGGTGACAACTAGTTCTTCGTCCTCGTTCTCAGCCCATAGCGATATAGGAGCGACAGAATGATCGGCGTAAGCCTGGTTTTCGGCATCATCGCCTTCGCTAATAATGGTTTCGGCGTCGGTGTTCAATAAAGCTGACTGATTGGAACCAGTCTCCGGCCTATCAGGGCTGTCTAGAATTTGAGGTGGGCACGACTCTAAGGTATCTGGTCCACTGACCCTTTGCCTGCCTTGTGCAGTACTTGCCTCGATCATTGTTGTAGAGCCTTCGACTTTGGACGATTCAATTGACGCTTCCAATTCGACTCCTGTGTCTGTATCAATAATCATTTCTACTTCCGACACGTTATTATCCTCATCGGACCCCTCGTCATCGTCTGCGAATCCAATAG
Source organism: Lecanoromycetidae sp. Uapishka_2 (assembly GCA_035521555.1). Taxonomy (NCBI): domain Eukaryota; kingdom Fungi; phylum Ascomycota; class Lecanoromycetes; species Lecanoromycetidae sp. Uapishka_2. The sequence continues at coordinate 13,472 of JASZXT010000463.1, read as the reverse complement.
GATGGCGAAGGGGGGAGCTTTCACATGTCCCAAGTTTTCGCGACGCCTTCTTTCGGTCCAAGCCTGAGCAACCATATGGGCCGCCATAAGCAATACCACCTATGACATCAAGGTCATACTCCACGAAATATGGTCTTTGCAGCCCTGGGTAGCCATGGTGGTCCGTCCAGTCCTTTTCCAAGATTTCACGTACCCCTGAGTTGATGACTTCTGGGATCTCCTCATCACGATCGTATTGGTCGTTATACCAGGCCCCCCAAGGCTCATAACATACCGTCGTTAAGCCGGTGAGATGATTTCGAAGCTTAGTGGCGACGCCCTTTTCCTTCAAGCTCTCTGGAATGGTCTGGTTCGACTGTAGTATGCACGGATCAACTAGCTTGGCAGCTTGGGCGGAAACTACTGCCTTCCAGCTAGCCCCGTCTCTGATCGGCTTCTTATAGTCGCTCGCGAGCATTGCCCAGAACGAGACAGCAGAGGGGGTGGAGGAACGATGGTGGACCGGATAGCCGAGAAGGTTATAGTGATCGACTGGGCGAATCCATCGACGCTCTGAATTACCATTTGATGGAGCGGCAGATTTTCTCGTCTGCTCTATCCCCATGAGCTTGCACAGAATGGCGGCAGAGTCAGGCGCCTCTGATAAAAGCGGTCGTGGTTCCAGAACAAAGTCCTTCTCGTCATCCAACTCTGTTGCTGCTTGGCCAAACATAACATCTAAATTGATGTCTTTTATATTTATTGCTGGGTAGGCAGCGTCATACTGCTCCGAAATGTGGTCAAGATAGCCTTGTATTCTATCGTCGTCATTACTGAATTCCGAATTGTCAGAGGCCACTGGGACAAGACCAAGCTTGCCGGACTCGTCGAAAGCAATCTCAACGTCTACCGCATTGTAATTTTGTGGAGGCCGGTCAAGCAATGACGGAGATGTAGGACGCTGTTTTGTTTCCGCAATCGTTGCGAGGTCCAAAAAGTCCTCTATGTCATTACGTCTGGTTGGAAAATGCTTTGGAGACACGTCTAGAGCATAGCAGCCTCGGGACAAGTTCTTCGGACTGACATTGAAAGAAGGTAAGGCCGCCACTTCCTTCGCCAGGCTTACAGCTTTATTAATTCGACAGCATGAGACAGTCGAGCGAAGGACCATCTGGTCTGGCAAGATAAGACCAGAGGTCGAAGTCAAGGCTGGCATGGGAGTGTACAACATCGGAACCATGTCTTCCGATTCTTGCCTGTTTTGGACGTCGTACCAACACTTGCGCTGCCTAAGCGAAACCTCAACGTTCAAAAATTCTGAGATGTAGTTTTCGTCGTTGTCAATTTCCTTCTGCTTGTTGGCCACACCGAGAGCGTTGAAAGTTTTGGAAGGCTCTCCAGGAACTGTCGGCACCATGGGCAGGAAAACAGGCGTCGGTGCTGCGCTTGTAGCTGGCGTCGACTTGGTGGGTAGAGCACTCTCAAGAGAAAAGCCGGGAGTCTGAGCAGTTTGTGGTCCCAGATCTTTAAGGGATCTCAGTGTCGCATTGATTCTGAGTGAAGAGGCCTTCTTTTGGAATCCTCTTCGTGCACCAACAATATCGCCTTCTGTAACAGGGACAAGCTGGCCATCGCAGTAGATGAAGCCTGAAGATAAAATGGGTTTCGAACTCTTGGCAGAGGCCACAACTTGATCATTGGACAAGACCTCATGAATAATCGAGGTCGCTCCATGGTGAAGGTCTTTCTCGAAATTCTTGGCAGATTCGACTGATTGGGGTGCAATCGGGACAAGCTGGCCATCAGAGTACATGTGAGCGGAGGATGCGACAGCGACCCTTCCCTTGGCAGATGCAACGACCCGCCCGTTGGGGCAGATGCTATCGAGAATCGAAATCGATGCATTTGGACCTTGTGCTTCGGTAGGTTCCTGAACTTTGGATGCTGAGGCTGAAGGCTGATACTGGACAGGCTGCTCCACAAAAGCGCTGTCGAAGAACTGTGACGAGCTAGAAGCTTTCCTCGAACCCTTGAGCGCCGATGAGATCAAGGACGAGGAACCTTCTTCAGGAGCCAAACAGCAAGGATTGACATGACGGACACCCGTGCTCACGTCCAAATCCATAAGATAAGCATTGAAATCTGATACTGGAATTGGGGACGGCAGTAGGAATGTGCCTCCGTAGAAGGCCATTACACCATCCCAAAGAGTCACTTCAGCTTTGAGTTGGTCGGTTAACCATCCACTAGTCTGATCGACAACAGGTTGCCAGTACATGGTGCACTTTGCGTCTGCGTAAACGTAGTTGCCGTCCTTGCTTATCTAAATTAATCAGTCTTGAATCATGGCTGGGGTAGGATTGCTCTGTCAACGTACCTGATCAAGGAGTACCGCTCTCACATAGGGAATCCAGGCTTCAGACATGCTGCTTGAGGAAATAATGTTAGGACTATATTAATGTTCGGTCTCTTTGCAAGATTATGCAATTCGAGGAGCCAAAACTCAACACTGTGCTTTGCTGGTTGAAAGTATGTACGGGGAAGTACTTGTTGAATATCGAGGCTTTTTCGAATAGTGTAAGGCACGCAACGTATTCGCGGATTCTTCAAATGTAGTTGAACGATGTCGTGAGGAAGAGATGTAATGCAATGTACTGTTGCTTTTTGTCGATGAGCTTGCGATTAATGTAAGGTGCAGGTAGTATGCTTTGGTATGGAAGCTTTGCTTTGAGAAAGGCAAGGCTTGTGGAAAACTTGGATTCTGGCGATGTATAGAGCGGAGATTATCTGAGAAAAAGGCTGGGCTGGTGGAAGATTTATAGTGATGTGCAAGGAAGGGTCTCCAAATCGTGTTACTTGGGTTGTCGAGGAGATTCTGAATGTGATGCACTTGCAGAGTGTTACCCACGTACCTGTGACCATAGTCCACCAAACAGAGACCCGCTTTTCAGCCTCGTCGTGACCACAACAAGCCATTTGCATTGACTCCTCCAATTTACCCCGCATAGGTGCTGGTAACATATCCCTTTGACCTAGCCGCCACCCTGTTCGCCTCCTCGCCTAGTCTAACACAAACGCTTCGAGGAATCATCCTCCGCCAGTCATAAGACCGTATTTTCCCAGACGAGTGAATGAGTCACCAAAGATTGTCAGGCTTTCAAAGCTGGTATGAAGGAGAGGAGATCGTATATATGACGATAAATTTATATGTATGTTTCTGGGTGTGGTACATAGCCAGTATATCTTTAAAGAAACATTTGTTGACTGATTGAATGACATTATATATGAACGAGAACTACGCTACTCACATGGTCTAATTTCCTGGCCTCAATTTCTTTCACGCCTTCGAGAGCAATTTGCGTGAGGAGAGACCGAAAGAGAGATTCATTTTCAAAGGCTGGTGATGATCACCTCATGATTTAGCATTACAACCAATGAAGCTGGTCTATGTCTCAGGCCAGATTGCAATATGAGAAGAGGGGCTAGATATTGTAAATTCGTCGAATGGGAAGGGTTTCACTCAATCTGCCACAAGATGGCCGTCCATGCTTGGCAGCGGTACGCTTCCTTGAGTGTCTTGCAGTCCACATTCCCATGAGGCTTGAATCCCCTTTCTGTGATAATACACATAGATCGCAATTTTGCCTTCATCTTGTCTGATCTATTCTCGAACTTCTTTCCGTACACGAAGTTGGTAGGCTATGCAAATAAGAGATTAGACGAAGACCAATTGACCGAAGTTCCGTCATGACACCATATAGATACTTTTTTACAAGCTATCCAAAAGTTGTAGGAAGATACCGCAGTATATCGAGACCACCTGCGCTTCATGTCGCAGGTCTCAACCCAATCAGTACTCCTGTCGCGTTGCAGAGGAGTGACGAGAGACGGCAGCTGAGTATTTCGGGAACCATAAAACTTTTATGTTGGAGCAAATTCGTCCGAGTGCTCTCTATGACCGCGATGTGTGCAAAGAAGTTGTTTCACGAACGCTTAAGGTCACAATTTTCTAGACTAGGCTAGTTCTACATCAGACGCAATTGGCGATCCAGCCAATCAACGCTTTGCTAAAAAAGCTACCGCATACCCGATCTTACACAGCTGTGCGAGTACCAACCTGTAATGAGGTTATTAATCGAGTTCTGAGATTCTCATATGATTCCAAGATCTATTCGCTGTCATCTCTTGTCGACATCGAAGCTTGTGAGGAACCGCTATCGTCCCGCAGCTTCACTTCCCTTACCGACAGCGACACGAACAATGGCATCCGCAATGGCGAAGCGCCTTGAGGGCAAGACAATCGTCGTGACAGGGGCCTCATCAGGCATTGGGAAGAGCACAGGTGCTAGCATCGACTCGATGTCGACGCATACGAAGCTGATGCAACGCAGCGATGGAGTTCGCACGCACATCTCCGAAAAACCTGAAGCTGATCTTGACGGCTCGGAGAATTGACACATTGAAGGAGGTTGCAGAAGAGATAGAAAAGGAAGTTGGAGCCGGTGTGCAAGTCCTGCCTGTGAAACTGGACGTCAGCAAACCGAACGAAGTGAAGGGTCTTGTGGACTTGCTGCCGGCTGAATTCAAGGACATTGATGTCCTTGTGAACAACGCGTAAGCCGGAGTGTTGATCATCATCTCATGGAAACTTTCCTGACTCGGTTGGCTTGCAGTGGCCTCGTCAAAGGAACTGCAAAAGCGCCTGACATTCTCGCAGAGGACATAGAAGTGATGATGGCTACAAACGTGACAGGCTTGGTCAACATGACGCAAGCAATAATGCCAATATTCAAGCAGCGTGAAGACGGAGGCCGAGGGGATATCATTAACATTGGAAGCATCGCTGGACGCGAGGGATACCCCGGAGGATCGATCTACTGCGCAACAAAAGCCGCCGTGCGGACATTCACAGATGCTCTAAGGAGGGAACTGATTGCCACAAGAATACGAGTGATGGAAGTGGATCCAGGTCAGGTGGAGACAGAGTTCTCTGTTGTAAGATTCTACGGTGACAAGGCTAAGGCAGATGCAGTCTATGCGTGGGTACTCTGTATTTCATATCCCACTAAAGCTAATGGTTCGGTAGTGGTTGTGAGCCTTTGACCCCAGATGATATCGCAGAGGTGGTGGTCTTCAACGCTGGTAGACGAGAGAATGTGGTCGTGGCTGACACGTTGATTTTCCCTAACCATCAGGTAAGACCTTCCATCAAATTTTGTGCCTCGATTTTCTGTTCCATTGCTATGCTTATTGTGCTGATGACTGCACCAGGCTGCTGCAACTGTCATGCACAAGAAGTCGTGATTACCTGCTAATACGCTAATCTCTCCAAAGGCAGGCACCGGAGGCGCCATGTACAAGAAGCCAGCACGTCTGTAGGTATGCAGTATACAGTCTATGACGCCTCCATCTACCCTCGCCTCCTGCGCCTGTTATTGCTCGCCCTTTAGCTTCTCCTCGATTGTCTCCAGATCTTCGGCGTCGCTCAGCTCAATGATCTTTCCCGCTTCAGCAGTGTTCTTCATCAACTCCTTTGCTCCAGCGTACAGCATCCTTAATTCTGCGTTACAGGTGACTGGGAGGTAGTAGAGCAATACATATGGTACCGAGAGGCGTCCGGAAGCCTACCGTCTGTTAAGGAATGTCCTTACTGCGAAAAGATATAGGTACCAAGGTTAAAGGATAGCTGAGCAGGACATATCGTGGAGAATGATCTGGCAGCTCCTCTGCCAGAGCTGACATATCAGAGTAGACTTCATCATCGGTCTGCGCAATCTCAAGATTTGACTTGTTGACTTGATCTTGTACAACGCAACAAGTTAGCCATCTCCAATTCCTTACGGTACCGCTAGGAGTCGTACTCATACATGGTGCGAGCAGTTCAAGACGTACATATTACCGCTTGAGGGTCTTTAGCTCTTGACGTTCCCAAGCGGAATTTCCGCAGCTTTTCCTTAGTCTCCGGAGAGAAGGTGTACAGCCTGGATTCAGAAGACTACAAGGATCAGTGTCACATTCAGGTGCTCGGCGAGGGATTGGTTACACACCATTTCGAAAGGTGCGATCCAGAATGTGCCTTGCACCTCATAGCTGGCTGCGAAAATACAAGTTCTGGCGCCGGGCAATCTTCGGCGATCTCGGCGGATCTTGCCCAGTGGATCTCCACTAGGATTTGACCCTAGCATCTGCATACCTTACAGCTCCCGCATGCGATCATCGTCCTCATACCACCCTTCGAGTCCTTCATGTTCTCCAGACTCAGCCAATTGAGTCGTCATTTGTCGCGGCAGCTCCTAAACTACGCCTACACCTCCGCAGCTGCTACTCGTCCCCTAGTTGGAAGTAACATGATGACATCAGTAACAGCAGCAGAGAAGAGCAAACGGATGATACATACCGCGGGATGCATCATAATTGGAGACGAAGTTCTAGGCGGCAAGGTGTGCTCCACTGCCGGATTTCCAACACGAAAGTCTCCGAGCTGAGATTATGCGAGTCAGACTGTAGATACAAATTCGGCATACCTCGCGAAGTTCTGTTTCAAGCTGGGCATGAGCCTTAAACGAGTGGAAGTCATTGGTGATGACGAAGCAGAGATTGTCGAGGCTGCGAGACGAATGAGTGATAACTACGATTTTGTGATCACAAGGTAAGCATGGGTCTCAAGAGCCGAAGGCTGAGGATTTGCTGACAAGGCTATAGCGGAGGTATTGGTCCTACGTAAGCACGGCAAAGCTTGCATATCCGATGCCGGAAGCTGATCAATAGTCACTCACGTCAGGCACGACGACATTACCTACCAATCGATTGCTAAAGCCTTTGAGCTGAAGCTGGTGGAACATCAGGCTGCCCTGGATCGAATGAAAAAGCTCTCGAAACCTCATCCGTCACAACCGAACTTTTCACACGATGTGCCTTCTCCTGCATTGGAAGCGAAGAAACGCATGATAAGGCTACCGATCGATACTTCTAGAGATGACAAAGATCAAGTACTTTTCGTTGATGAAAGCCTTTGGGTTCCCATAAGTGTCGTGAATGGAAACATCCATATACTTCCAGGTGTACCCAGACTTTTTGAAAAACTATTGGAGGGTCTTAAACCGGGTCTAGTACCACGATTGACAGATCCTGAAGGTAAAGGAGTGTATAGAATATTGATTTCCACGCCTATGGCCGAGAGTGCGGTAGCGACTTATCTCACAGAACTTGCCGCAGAAGTCGAACCTCATGGAATCAAAGTAGGAAGTTATCCAAGGTGGGGCAAAAAGCGTAACTCAGTCACCCTTGTGGGAAGAGACAAAGAGTACATGGAGAAAATTCTACCAGATGTTGAAAAGAATGTCCAGGGTGTCAGGGTTGAGAAAGAAGATGAAATGGATCAGAGCGACGACCCAGATGAAGGCTGAATGCGCAATACTGCAGAATCGTTGCCTTGCAGATCTTCTTACAAACCATGTACTGGACTATGTGCAAAGCGCCTGGATCTTTCAAAGAGATTCCTAATTATTCGGCCCCAAGGCAGACGGCTTGATGGGATCATCTTATCGGAGGGTACCTTAATTGGTAGTGCGCCCGCCTTATGCATGACTACGTCGTGGCGGCCGTTGAAAATGCATGAAGTAGCAACTCTTGCTTACTTGATAGAAGTAGAGGCTGTAGATACACTGCGGATACATACCAACGGAATGGATGCTGACCCCTTGCCACATCCCTTTGCCTGCCCTCCATCTATTTGTATCTCCGTATTACCCCTCTGCATCAGATTCAAGCTATTTGTAGCAGCTGCTAAGAACGGAACAAGATGCTTTTATCTTGTCTTATTCATATGTTTGAGCTAGACTAATAAGAGCAGGTGTCACTACGGCGGGTTTCAAGGCATTCCCCATTATTCCCAACCAACATATAACCTTGTCTCCTGCCGGCACTAAAGAAATCGGCACACTGCCCAAGAAGCCAAAAGCTTTCCATCATTGCTTGGGATCCCAGTTGACCTGAAGCTTTGCTGCTGTTGGTCGGATTTGCAGGGCTCACAGAACGATATTTGCCACTACAAATAGTCGTCGGCGCTAAGCAGGGTCTTTTTGAACCTCACCCCTGTCACTCTCCGAGCCTCCTCACATGTTGCCACGCTGCAAATGCCATGAGCTCCTAATCGAAAAGATAGACATATCCATTAACCAAAAAGGGCATTAACCAAAAAGCGATCACACCGAGACTACCTCAAACCCCCACTCGTGGCCCCAAACCAGCTCATTCACCTCAACCTCCTCCGCACATCGCCAGTCAACGTCAACGCACAGCTCACCAGCTCATCAAATCTGACTCCGTTAATCGCTCGTTGACCTCCCACTGCAAGCGAAGCGCAAGACGTTCTCGCGAGACCAATCTCGCAAGACTTGCTCAAAAGACCGATCTATTTCAAGCTCCAACTCTCTCCCACTCTCGCGCGGATATCTCTTAGCGACAAGCGATCCTTTCTCCGTCCTGTACCCCAGCTTCCCTCGCGAGCCTCGTGCTCTGTCGTCATCCGCAACCGACAGCTCGGATATCCAATTCAGCCCAATCAACCAAAAGCCACGCGCTTTGTAGCTCCTTAGGATTACAGATCGAAGCTATCTTGAGCTCTGACACCTTATTGGCGCCATGGCTAATAAGGTACGTCCCTTCTTGCCATTGTTGGAATTGTCATTATTCCACCCAAGTTGCAATGCGCCGTGCTAAGAGTCCTCCTCTACAGTTCCTTCGAGAATATAAGCTCGTTGTCGTTGGTGGAGGTGGCGTGGGAAAGTCGTGCCTTACCATCCAATTGATACAAAGTCACTTCGTCGATGAGTACGATCCTACAATAGAAGGTCCGTCCCCTACCCCATTAGTGATGTGTGTGGTACAGCGTTCCTTACGATCCTACGGTTACAGACTCCTACCGAAAGCAATGCGTTATAGATGATGAGGTTGCGCTGCTGGATGTACTGGATACAGCTGGGCAGGAGGAATACTCGGCAATGCGAGAGCAGTACATGCGTACAGGCGAGGGTTTCCTGTTGGTCTATTCAATCACATCACGGCAGAGTTTTGAGGAGATCTTGACGTTCCAGCAACAAATACTGCGTGTCAAGGACAAAGATTACTTCCCAATCATAATAGTGGGCAACAAATGCGACTTGGGCGGCGAGAGAGAGGTTTCATTACAAGGTGCGTTTGTGATTCTTCCCCCCAGAGCTTTACTCCACTTGTATCTCTTCTGCTTTGCTGTTTTGCTTTTCGGTCCATCTATTCTCACCAGCTACGCTCTCTGCAGACCATTGAAGCTGACACTAGCGCTTTGAATAGAGGGCCAAAACCTAGCCAAACAATTCAATTGCGCGTTCATCGAAACCTCCGCGAAGTCTCGCATCAACGTCGACAATGCCTTTTACGACATCGTTCGTGAAATTAGAAGATACAACAAAGGGGGGTTGGACCTTCATGGTCAGGACAATTACAACGCCATCAATGGTACGGGAAAGCCAATCACTGAAAAATCATCGAACCCAGGCTGCTTCGGAGGAAAGTGTGTGGTGATGTGAGCGTGTGCCTCTTTGCGAATGTGGATGTGGCCAGAGGATGTAGTGGGAAAGAGTGGGTATTTGAGGGAGCTAGAAAGAAGTTTGATTGGGAAAGCTTTGCATGGATATACCACAGAAAACTCACCGGCGCCGGCTGTGATAAAGCGAATTACTGTTGTGGTGACGGAGTTGGGGAGCATGGGCTCGATATCTTTCTAGAGGCTGATCGCCTGGAAAGTGGCATTTACTGGCAAATTTGAAGGTGAAATGGTGTCTGAATTGGTAGCATCAGTCTCCTTTCCAAATTGAGCATGGAATTGCGCTCCAATAGTTTTCTTGCAAAATCTGTTAATTATTCTAGCTTTCTCAGATGCTACTTCTGTGCTGCTTGCGCCTTTTCCTTGCAAAAGTCGGCCGTCGCCGTTCTCATTTCACCGCGATTTCAGGTTTTTCGTTCGAGCATCTGACTGCTGCTACAACTTTTCCATCATCAGTCCATGGTTTACATTAAATGCTTCAACAACTCGCCTTCTCTACAACTAGAACACGTCCATCTCTACTTGTCCAATTGTGGCGTTCAACCACCGCTGTATCGCAAACAATGATCACAAGTACACTTGGATACATATCAATTATGGCTCGGCAAGTGGTCAAACATCCAGTCAGATAAGCCACTCAGCGGCCTGTTCCAGCAACATTCGTCCGAGGACTATCCTTTCAAGGGTCCGCCAATACACTCTAGCAGCTAATAGGTACACCATCCTCCCATCCCCCTCAGACAATCTAATCCATTCACTGACTTGCCTCCCCCTTCAGAAGTTCAGTCTTCTGTATCTACCCCTAATGTCTTTCGTGGACCTCCACTCGAAGCCTATAAGAAAAGGCAATATTAAGACGGAGGACACGGACAAGATGCAAGGCGTATGGTGATGCCCACTAGATTGTTTACCGCCCTAACATCCCTAATCTATCATTCTTCCGTCCACCTACGTAAGCAAGCTACCTTTGACAAAGATGTGAGTGTTTGGGTTTCAGTGACTAGTTTGCGGGGAACGCTGTTGTCTCAAAGCAGCAGTAATTTTACCTCACCGTATCTTTGATCCGAGACCTGGCCGATACGACTGTGAAACAGATCCCTGAATCCCCGTGGCTAGCTTTCCTAATCCGTATACGAAACGATGACGATGCCGGCTACTCGCATTAATCAGGCCAAACTTTGGATCCCCGTCTGCGACCATGCCGACTTATACGTGAACCATCCAAGAAAAGACGGACACGGAATAGTTCCTACATTGTGACCAAAACCCGCATGTATATCGTCAGCATGACAGGCCCATGGGGGCCGGAATGACTGCAAATAGCAAAGGGATCGTTGCTGTCGCTATTGAAAGCCGTCTGAATCAAGGAAATTGGACAGAATTAGGGCCCTCGTGGTCGGAGTGCTGCATTAGCTCTTGCAGAACTTTTCTTTGTTTCGGTTCATTCATTACTGAGATCCTTAAGAAGATGTTCCAACCCCAAGATCTGTTGATTGATCACTACTACTGGATCAATGAAATTGGCCACGGAAGAGACAACGCAGCAAGGGACGAACATGCAGTCTCAGAAAGCCATGCAGCAGTCACCATCGCAAGTAGACCCCCTGGCGAGCCTTGAAGGTAGTAAAGACCTCCGTGCTTTGACCTTTCATAGATTGACACAGTCACGCAGGAGTGGGGAGCAAAGCTGTTCCTCGTTACCTATGGCGAGTTCACGCCAGCGATACCATGGGCATCAACAACACCACCACTTTTGCGTCCGCAGCAGCCAAAGCCGGCAAAGCTCATGCAATTTGGAAGGATATACCATACGAAGAATGCAGAACAGCGTTGAGAAAGCACTTTGAGTGGGTGCACTTCCACAGCTCCGAATTCATCTCCTGGACCAGTTCGCTTCTGTATGCTCTTCAGTACGCTGTTCGCAAGACTAGGAATAGGCGATATCCGAATGCGGTCTCCAGTGAAACGTATATCAATATCTGCCTCCTGGACACTCATGCTGCAAAAATGAAGGCCTACGCTGCCTCGGACCTCATTGGAGTCTACAAGTTGAGCGGAGACGACTTTCATGATGAGTATCATACTAATGAGTATACAGCTCACGGACAGCTCGATGTCCGCAACTGTTCTAGCACGGTCACTCTTGAGAAGCTACGCACAGATGGGTTATTTGAATTAGTACCTGAATTAGATGAGAAGGGGGAAAAGCATTATCTGTTTCTTCGAGTCCAATATCTTCGCCAAACTCTGTTTTCCAATCCCAGCGCGATCACCAACGCAGAGGGGCAGACTGCTATGCGAGTCGCCTCTTTGTTTCGCAAACAGTATGCGTTGCCGGCCATGATTGCGTTGCTCTCCTTACGCCTGCGACGTCCCGAAGATGCTGAATTCGTCCGCCTTGTTCAGGAAGTAGGAGGTAAGAGATTATCTTTTCGCATTTACTGATACTTCGTCACTAATACACCAGTGACAGTCCCGTTGCGAGATTGCCTGACGCCCTACCGTGATACCGAACTAAGCGTTCAAAGCGCCCCGGAAGTCGTCAACTTCGGAGACCTGATGAAGGCAGCCAATCTTCTGATGAGCAAAGTCAGGTCCGAAGCCTCCACAGAGCTGCTACGTCTTGGCACCACTCTTTCAGCTTTCAAGCATGAATTCCAGAAAGTAGCAAATTCGCTCAAGGATAGCGCAGTGAAAGAGAATATGCGATTACACCTGTCTCCTGTTGAAAAAGCTTTGCGCACCTTCACGGACAAAGTAGCTGATAGTGAGGTGGACGCTTTGACGAAAGCTCTTGAAGAAGCAGAAATCAATCCAACGCGCCCCAGTCATATAGCGAAAGCAGAGGATGCGGGCGGAAGGACTGTTGCTGCTGGCTTAATGGAGAGGGGCACCCCCAAAGATGACGCTGCTGACAAGGATGAAGAATGAGCAATTTAGGCAGACTACATGAAACAATCTTGACATGAATGATGATGGACTAATGAAACATACAGACAAATCGTCGCTGATATATGCTTTCCCAACGCTGACCTCTCACTTTCACTCAAATCTCCTACTAAACATACCCAACTAATCTCATATTCCTCCAAGCATGCCACTTCTCAGCTTACCCAATAATCCCAAACATCAGCAAGTTCCATTTCTTCATGCGCATGTTGATTCCAACCCTTGCGAGTCAGCCACAATCCACATGCTTCCAAGACCACTACTCGTGATTACAAGTTTTCATTGGCTAGCTATACCTTACTACAATTGCTTTCTACGCTAGGACTAACTATCTCTCTCAACTGCTCAGCTTACACATTCAATCCCCAAGTTATTTTTCTACTCACCATGACAGCCATTGATTGCAACCAACCGCTCAATACTTACCAGTACCTGATACAGAAGAATAAAAAATGCGGGAAGCATATAATTCTGTAAACGCTCGACTGAATAGTGAATTCCACTGTACGACGTTTTCAACTCGCTGACGGTTTCATTCCTATTGTTCTTACACAGAACTGCCTCTGCGCATTGCCGAGGATGCCAACTTCGGCATGAAGCGGAAATTTCATTGTGTGAGTGTATTCGCGGGGTATCAGGATCTTTGATACACGCATGTATGTACATTCGCTAATGATGGGTTCCGATTCTCTTTATCTTGGCGATAAGGCTACATGCAAGCATATATCACAAATCACGAATACTCCACGGATACATACCCAAGAGACATAGAATGGGTGATTAGATATTTGTGCGGATGCTGGGGTGAGAATGGGCTGGTCAATTCGATTACCTAGTCAAGAATCCCGTGCAAAGAAGCCGCATGGCGACTTCAATGAGTCGGTACTTCATGTCATAATATCATCTCCATACCTCATAAGCCTCATCAAATCCTCGTCCCCATCCCCATCCCCATCTCCAC
>JASZXT010000462.1:0-21608 GCA_035521555.1 Lecanoromycetidae sp. Uapishka_2 | reverse complement strand
GTATTGACGGAGATGCACATGGAATTTTACTTGGGAGGGGGAGGAGAAGCTAAATGTAGACTCCTGCAGGAGAAACGCTGCATAATGTATGGGACCCCTTGGCAACGGTCCCATCTGAATTGTGTCTGGCTAAGGTTGTAGTTCATCTATCATTAAGCATATTTACTTTGGTGCAACCCGAACTAAACTATGTGTATATCACCTGACTTTTTATACATATACGTCAAAGATCATCTACATGGATACATTCACTCCGATACCATCCAATACGCCCACCGTACTTTTATACATGACATCAAACGTAGCAGCCACCCTTGAAGTTTACAACTCAAACCATATTGTCCGTCTGCTTGATATCAGAACGCACATGAATCTCCCCCGGCTCAGCCAGCGGTAAGCCATCCTCGTACTCATGCATAGCAAACGAATCAACCGTCTTAGGCTCAGTATTGAATGAAGTATTATACGCAGGAACAGCCGGCGCATGCGAGGACATAGAGCCGTGTTCGCCCATTTTCGAGTACGGCTGCGATTTCTTTGACTCGTGCGACCTGATTGATCCCAGGGATATCTGGCTGCGAACGCTGGCGATCATGGATTGCAGGGATTTCTTGGAGAGGAGGAAGTTGAGACTGGGGAGATTTGTGGCGATGAGGGAGATGCCGGCTTCGAGCATTCCCCAGTAAAGGAGGGTTGTGAGGCCCTCTGTTGGGTATGTCAGTTTCTGCTGCAATTTGGGGTTGGGTGGGAGGAGTTGGTGCTTACCGTCAACATCAGTCTTGTAGGCGTAGCCAGCCACGGATATTTGCCATCCGTAGACCACCCTTACAATAGAAGCGCAGAAGGACCTAGCAATTGATTAGCCATTGCACGTTCAGACCAAGTGTGTTGACTGACATTGTGCCCAGAAGTAGAATACCAATCACAGCAACCTTTCTACCAGTTGACATGTTGAGCGTTGTAATCTGTCGTCAGTGAGCATACCTTCTTAGTTGAAGTTGGTGGTGAGACACTGACAATAGGGATAGGTAAACATATAACAATGAAGTCGGTAATAAGATCGCTGATATAGAGAGCGTTCTGCCATTCATAGCCTCCTTTGCAATGCTCGGCATCAATCAAGGGGCCCCATGCCCCTGAAACGAATGAGCCGCATTTGAATATCTGGAAGAGAAAGAAGGCAATAGTCCACAATGTGACAATCCCCGCGGCGATCTTGGTGACCCAGTCGAATGTGCCGTAAGTACCCTTCACGAAGATTCGTCGATAGAAGAAGATGACACTGAGTTTCACAAAGCCGTATGCCGGAATCATCAGTGTGACAAACACAAATTCAATCTTTAGTCCATTGTCAGCAGCTGGCTTGTGATCTTTGACGAAATGTAGGAAATCACCTTCTCGACGAGCTCTTGAGGAGCCGTAATCTGATATAGTTGAGCTTCTGGGCTGGTGTTTGGATCCGGTGGAGTTGTGTGCGCAATGACATGCTTGCCCACACCTTGTGTCTATTAGATCATGCGAATTAATCCAAAGCTGCCAATACTCACCAACCAGCAAGTCCACTCCTAGTCCGATAACGCATAACAATGCAGGAAATATGAAAAAGTCGTCCCATCCAAAACCAGTCTTTCGATGGATCCTGGACCAAAATCGCATTCCCACCACAATGATACCAAGGACAGGTAATATAACGGCAGCGGAAACTACTTGTCCTTTCGTGTTCCAGTTGAAAGACGTCCCAGCGGTATATCCTACCGGAGCAGGAGCAGAAGAAGCCATGATTTCTTGTTGCAGACAACAATGGTATGGAAGAAGCAGCAACTACTTTTCGGGCAAGAGTCGTGAAATTAAAGCAGAATACTTCAACGGAATTGGTTCAGGTACGTCCGTACTATGTATAATGTAGCACATTGTGGGAGCATGGCGATTGGGATACTGGGCCGACGTTGTATGATGATCTTCATCATCGCGCATGAATGTGCAACAGGTGGCTTGGAGCGTTGCAAGTTGCAGCTAGGGGAGGCCCACGCGTAGGCCAATCAGGCCATTAGAAGCCAACGAAATAATGCGATAGAGCGGCCCAGTAGCATGGTGTTTGCTTTGATCCCGGTAGTCAAGATCCAGGAGTGAGGAAGGTTCCTCGCACTATACTTTTTGAGTAATAGCATCTTGATTGGTGGTGTAACATCGCAGGTCGTTGTGGGTGGGGGATAGTTCATGTCGAGCGGGGGGCAGAGATAACACGATAACTAACACCCGCTCAAGTTCCCAAATGCAGGTGGCTGGCACTCTTGCACTGCTACCCACAACGGAAGGCGGGATCGATGATTTTCGACGATGCGAGTAGGGAGAAGCACCAAAGGATGGCCCTTTCCATGGAATGACATGATACCATACCACGTTTGCCTGTCTCAAGCTCTCGGTTGTTCTACCTTGTATCTTACTGTACTGTACAGGCAAGCACACAAACGCTCTTCGAAAGGCAAGTGTTGGTGTATGCAGTCTTTGATTGTCCCTGATCCAAAATGAAGAGGATCCCCGCCCGTATGGGACGCGCTTGCGGGCTGGCGTAGGAAATGGCCTGTAACTAGCCGTGTGTACTCCGTATAGCACGAATCAAAAGCAAGACCTATCAAGGTTCGGTTCGAAAGGTACCTTACGGTAACTTATCAAGTGATCGGCCGATCCGAAGGATTTTAAGGGTGGGGTTCGGACCGCTCTCATTCGTGGAGAAGGTGACGTGAAATGCATCTCATGCATAAGACTGAGACCAAGAAGATGGGCCACTGAGGCACAGCAACTTCAGAAACTTCAGCAATCAGCAGTCGATTCAGATCTCGAGTTTGATGTCGAAGGTAATGCCACTGCTACTACCACATGTGGACTGTGCTGCCAATTGTGCTACTCCGAAACCTCTAGCAGAACATCCACCAGCGATGCGATGCCAAGCGAGGTCAAGGTTGGGAACGGGAACAACCTAAGGTAAGCTCTGGCGACTTAGGCTTTCTTAGGGGCATTCTTAGAGGCCAGATCGGCACCCGGAAAATGGCGTGTGCAGGCTAATTATGCTGCGTTCACTGGTCTCATAAGTCGCGTTATACTGACGTATATGGCGTCGATAAGTGCTTGCTGCCATAAAATACAACGATACAAGTCATCATTGTACAAGCGTGAATATCATAGAGCACGCTCGGCGAGACGAATCGTGGCACTTGTGGTGACCACGCTTTGTTGACTTACCACAACGGGCATGTGTCGCCTGATGTCGGACTGGTAGTTGAAAATGGTATGGCAATGTGTGATTCGAGGCATTTTCTATATCTCGGAGCACTTTTCTCATCATCTATCTCTATAAGTCAACCCATCATTGTCGTCTCAATTATCTAGAGGCACTGCACCCAAATACCCTAATGGTATTGCACATTTCACCTCAGTCAAAGAAATTACTACAGTAAAAGAGTGGGGTAAGTTCCTGTTAACATTGGATATTCAGTATACTATACTGACCAAGCTCAAGATCCAACATGCGTTCAATCACCTACATACTTGCAATCGTAATGGCTTTCGTCACGGTAGCCTTCGCTGCGCCAACACCCAAGGAGTTATCCATCGAGGAGTCTCTGGCACCTCGAACCGGTCCAGGTGGTGCGCTGAGAGCCAGAGGCTCAGAAGCCGAGATGGACGAGTATTTGGCACCTCGGACTGGTCCAGGTGGTGCGCTGAGGGCCAGGGGCTCAGAAGCCGAGATGGACGAATATTTGGCACCTCGAACTGGTCCAGGTGGCGCGCTGAGAGCCAGGGGCTCAGAAGCCGAGGCGGACGAGTATTTGGCACCTCGAACCGGTCCTGGTGGTGCACTATGAGGGAGGGGTCTGGAAGGGGAGAAGGGCCTGTGGTGGCGTACTGGAAGCGAATTTTTCCACAGGAAGTAGTGCGTTCATCATTATTGTACCTGGCGCGGTTGGGATCGCAAATGTAATTCGTGGCCATCGGAAGACCAAAAGATAATCGTACAGAATAATGCTAGATTCTGTCTCGGACCAGTGGGACTTTGTCGGTGAAACTAGTATCTGCATGTCATAGCATGAGGTCTGGATTGCAGCATCTGGTCCTGTGTCCGATGATCGCCACTAAAACAAAACAAAAAACCCTAAAAGGAGACACTCGTCTACGCATTGGGTTTCAGCAGCGACTACTTGGGTAGTCTTAAGCTTAAAATCGTCAATGGTGGTCAGTTGCAGCGTGCCTG
Organism: Lecanoromycetidae sp. Uapishka_2; assembly: GCA_035521555.1. Lineage (NCBI taxonomy): Eukaryota > Fungi > Ascomycota > Lecanoromycetes > Lecanoromycetidae sp. Uapishka_2. Next base: position 17,359 of record JASZXT010000462.1, on the reverse strand, counting down.
AACCGAGTGTTGAGTGGTGTGCCTGGGCACAAAGCAACTGCCATTCAAGATCTAGTAATGTTTTTGATGCAACGCCATCGTATGCAGAGTGATACACAGCCGGGTTTTTAATGTGGAGTGGCTTTTGGGCTCTGAGCGTGGACGGCATCTTTTAAATCGGCATTAGTCACACTGAGATAAATCTGCATTCAACAGGCTTCCAAGACTTCTTCTCGAGTGCACCAAAGTTATCATTTTGACCCTTCGTAGCATCAATCTTTGTGCAACTCAGGCTATGCCTCAACCGTCTTTGGATTATCATTTGATTGAGAACGAGGATGACGTTGTTGAAAAGGGGCAATCAATAGGTCAAGTTCCTGGGATGAGGAAACGCCTGGACAGAATTAAGACTGCCCTTCTTGCAATATCTTGCATCTTGAACATCGGTCTCATTACCAAAGATGCTTTAACATCTCCACTCGCCATCTCGAAGCCATCAAGATACGGTGAGTAGAAATTGTCAAATTGTGGAATCCACACTAACATGCGTTTGTAGCTGGACTCCAGTACGACACTCCAACGGCGTTCTTCCACAGTAGCGATTATTCTTCTCATAATTTGACATTGGCACAAGAAAAATGGGATGCCATCAATTTCGATACTGGCATTATCTATATCTCGCAGGAGATGGTAGATTCGCTTGAGCTACCCCCAGCACAGCCATTTCCCTGGGATGAGTCACAAAGCATATACCTCTTGAATGGCTACCATAACCTTCATTGCCTGGTAAATCATTCGCATCGTCTCATGCTTAATGGCATGGCTGACTTTCAATACTCAGCAATCGATTGAATTTAGTCTCATGGATTACCACCTTGGCAAGGAACCAAAGTATCCCTTCGAGCATATCATACATTGCATGGATAACCTCAGAGATGACGTGATTTGTCACGCTGATGATACTCCGAGATACACGACATCCGAGAATAATAGAGAAAGTGGCGTTGGTCAAATTCGCCAATGCAGAGACTGGAATAAGCTCGAAGCTTGGGCGGCGAAATACTCAGGCTGCTGGCGATACGTGGACGAGTCTTGGGACCAGAAGGACGAGCTGCTGCGATATATGTTTTGCCCACCGGATTCGCCCGCCTACAAGACTATGCAGAGGTACATCGCAAGTCAGGAGACTAAAGAGAGTGTCTGATGGTACCTTTAACCCCAGACTCAACTGATAACAATGATATGTTTATTCTCCTAGTCTTTGTTGGAGCCGGAATCGATACCATGCAGAGATCTATACGGAGCCTCTTTCTGGACATCTAGGATCATGATTTCACCCGGCGGTGAAGACGTAGCATTTGGATCACTGCATGGCAAGTAGATCTAACATCAAGTAAGGACTAGCCACAAACTCCCAAAAAAGTGGAGGGGCTTCCGTGCAATGGGTGCAGATGGTGTGGATGCTATGTAATGGTAAGGTCTCCGGTCGGAGATGATGCATTGATGGGGCCACTTGTATTAAAACCGTAATATTGATGCACTAATTTAGTGTCAATCTGAAATTGCGTTCTTTTAACGCGATTTGCTCGAATGCTCCGAAATGCTCGCTCGAAGTTCTTCGTCCAACTGCTAGAGTGAAGAGGGGGAACTACTGTGGCCATGCCTGGAATTACTCGGTCCATAGAATGTGTGGTCTATATTATACAGATGTTCTAGGCAGAGTGAAATTGAATGATGAGATGAATTGATTAAAGCGCAATGTTTACTACTTTTCGGTTCACCGTGTCAGACAGTTTTGCTCAGAATGGCATGCATCGAGTTGTTTGCAAAAGCAAACGCCGGCTAAAGCATGGTTTCCTGAGACACTCTCAATGCTTAGGTCATCGCTTGAAATAAGGAATGACCAACCACGCTGAGGGTGTGGCTAACAGTGAAAAACCGTTGCCGATCGCGCCACCAACTCGCAGCCTCGACGAGCATCAACTAGAGCCAGGTATCATTGAGCCAACCCTCGTCCAATCACCAACATTCTTATTACATCCTGGGAGAGAGGATGTGAATGTTGTAGATTTCTGCGAAAATGACCCCGAGAACCCCATCAATTGGTCAAGGCGCTACAAATGGCTCATTGTGGCATCCGTGTCGACAATGTCCTTACTGGAGTACGTCGGACGCTCCATGCATTTCTTTGTTTGGGGACATGCAGGGGCTATTGGAGTGAGCCTGTTACCCCCAATTCGTCAACTTTTCCTGCTTGATCAAGTGGATGGCTACCTGATCAAATGGAAAACTTGACGAACTGGGGGTAACAAGCGTTTATTGATGCTCATGCTAACAAACATGCTACCTCTAGCTCCTTCGCAACAATGACAATCATCCCAGCCGTTCCCCAAATTCTTCAACAATTCAAAGTTGAAAACGATCTATACACCACATTTCTGGTATCCATCTGGGAACTAGGAGAAGGCTTTGGCCCCTTGATTGTCGCCCCACTGTCAGAACGGTATGGCCGAGTGCCTGTTTATCACGTAGGCAATGCTGTCTTCGCCATCTGTCTTGCTGCCTCTGCGCTCAGCACAAACATCTCAATGCTCGTACTTTTCCGGTTCCTAGCCGGTCTAAGTATTGTATCCTTCACGCTTGGGCCATGCATGATTGGAGATCTTTTCGTGAAAGAAGAGAGAGGAACGGCAATGGCACTTGCTACCATGTTTCCAGTCTTTGGGCCTGTAGCTGCGCCCATCGTGGGAAGCTTCACTGCCGCAGCTAGAGGTTGGCGATGGACGGTCTGGGTTATTGTGATTCCTGTTGCTACTGTCGCTGCCCTTTCCATGGCGTTTTTTCGAGAGACGTACCAGGTGAATATTCTCCAACGCAAGACCCGGCGGCTGCGGAAACTATCAGGCAACGAGTCTTTGCGCTCCAAGTTCCATGGACACACACTGAAGGGTTCATTTGCACAGTCAACCGTTCGGCCCCTAAAGATGCTATTTTCTCCAGTCATCTTCATAATATGTCTGTACAGCTCCATAGCTTATGGACTGTACTACTTGATACTCACGATTCTCACTGAGGTTATGGAAAGTACTTACAGTATCTCGCAGAGTCTAGTAGGACTCACCTTCCTCGCTGGGGGTAAGTACAATGGTATATTGGTTTTTGAAGAGAAACACAATGATAACATCCCCTAGCTATTGGCAATATCCTAGGTATCGTTTTCTACGGCCTCACCTCAGACAGCTACGTCAAGCATAAGCACTCTCAAAATGGCGTCATGAAGCCAGAATATCGCCTCCCTCACATGCTGCTCAGCTCTATCATTCTTCCAGCCGGCTTTTTCATCTTTGGCTGGACAGCACAAAAGCATACCCAATGGGCCATTCCTCTCCTTGGCACCGGCTTGATTGGTGTGAGTTGTGTGCTCGCCATAATACCCGCAGAGAATTATCTTGTTGATGCTTATGAACTGCACTCCGCTTCGGCTGTGGCTGCGCAGATGGTGTCGAGAGCTCTGGTGGCCGCTGTGTTGCCACTCGCTGCACTGCCGTTGTACAAGACTTTGGGACTGGGGTGGGGAAATTCAGTGCTGGGGTTCGTTGCCTTAGGTTTCGTACCAGTGGTTTCTCTATTAATGAAGTATGGAGAGCGATTGCGACTTAGACGGACATAATATAGCAATGTCTAAAATAGACCAATGTTCTCCTTTCTCTTTCCCCATTGGCGGCCAGTTGGGCTATGGTCAGACCCGTTAAAATTCATTAACAACCCAAACCGATCACCTTTTTGCAGTTGACCGTGCAGGTAAGCTTTTCGAACGAAAATGCTGGCTCTCAAATCTGCGGTCTTTGATAAGCTTTACTGTGGCATCATAGCGTGGTAGTCCCTGAGCAAGTCTAGACAGTCATTTACTGTGAGGTATGATATCCGCATGTTACATCTTCCAGCTGGAGATGACTTCATGCATGGGTGCGAGCCTTTGTGGTTCCATGGTAATGGCCATATCCAGAAGCCATGACCCTTGTGTCACTCGCTTTAATTTACATCTTGTCATCCAGACTGCCTCTTCACTTTGAAAGTATCCGGGCACCGATCCTTCACTCATGCTTCACTCAATAAAGTGAAAGCTTCGTGCGGTTGCTTTGAGTAATGGTCAGGACTCAAAGTCCTGTGATAGGTTGTTTCTCGTACACCTATATCCGCATATAGTGATTGAGGCTGAAAATTGAACGTGAGAGCTCAGATAAAGAGGGGTTTGCAAGAGTGGTCACTTCAAGCAATGATCTGGGCTTCAAGTCCTATCAACAATTCCTTTCCACGAGCGCCTACCCGCATACAATGGCTACAGAGTGAACTCAAATGCGTTAGTCTACCTAAGTCAATGGTGTTCTTTCACTGGATAGATAGACATGATTGCCAGTACAAGCACCGATCTCTTATGCGAAGTATAAATCTCTTGTGTCCTTGAATGTTTCTTCCATTTGGTTCGATCTCAAATGGGGCGAGGTAGCAGAAAAATTACCCTCAAATAATGATATGCTGACTCAGCCGAGTCCACTACATGTTCGGCGTGCTACTCATGAAAATAGGGATACCCGGGTAAAGCATTGAACATATCGAGTGTCACTCGCGCAGCAACATGAGTACATCTACAGTCCGGCAAGCCTTCTTACCCCGGTGTTCTCGATCAATAGACCAATTGCTTGTCCCTGTCCTTCCCAGGTCACCCCCCTTCCCTCGAAGTTCTCTCGAATTTCCGTATTCGTGCCTTGATTTTCCACGCACCTGACGAGGACCTCTGCTAGCTTCCCTGTAGGACTCACTCCATTTGGCCATGCCAATCGCAATGCGGGTGCCATCTTATCCATCAGAGCATATGAGAAGCTCTTTTTGCCTTCTTTGAGCTGTGCTCCCGTGTCGTCTATGAATGCTGGGCGGACATTGAAGATCCGTAACGATGGGTGGGTAGGGATGAGATCGAGGAGGGAGGCTTCGGCGAGGCCTTTTGTACGGGCGAAAAGTGCCGTGAAACGGCCGGGAGACCGGGTAGCCTGCAGTATATCAATAACGGACCGAAAAACACCGATGGACTTTGAGAAAGAAGGGGAGTCGTACTCCTTCACCAGAGATATAAACGAAATTGAAGGCTGGACCTAGGCTTGCAAACGCTAGGGCTGCTGCAAGTGGGTAGTCGAGCGTGATCATTTTATATTTGCTGTGTGTAAGTCAGCACGTACAGGAATTGATGCGACAGCTTGAAGAAATCTCGTTCATATTCTCCATCATGCACGGGGTTATGACTCACTCCGCTGTGACCTGCCCTGCAGGAGTACCGAGAGCCCACACGCATCCTACGGCGCCCTTGAGTTGCTGCAGCAAGTCATCTGGATAGCTGGTGAAATCATTGTGGATTATGACATTGACTTTATCTACACCACTAGCCTGCTTGACTGGTCGTCTGGAGAGAATTGTAACCTTGGAAATCGTGGAAGACGCAATGCATCGAGCAAGGACCGCTGACCCTGCAGTCCCGGTACAGCCTGTCAAAATGACATGAGCCATTCTTGTAAAGTATACAAGAGCATCATGTCAAGGCGACGAGGGCGTGCAGAAGTACAGTGAATCAGTACTGTCAGACTGTAGAGACAAACTCAACATACCGTCTCGACTGTCAGCTTTTGGCGCAGAACCCGTAGAACTATATCCGTTATCCCCGAAGAGCGCTAAGCTTAATACGTCTGCCCTGTTGTACAGCACTGTAGGTCCTTATCCATTCTTTGTTTCATCCCAGAAGAATTTGCTTGAAAAGTCTAGGGCAATTCGTACAAATTTCTACTGCGTTGGCACTTCCATACCATGCGTATCTAGCCCAAGACGATAGGGCAAAGACAAAAATCCAGTGACGGATCTGGCAGTAGAGCTCTGGCTTAACGTTGTCCGCCCTTAATTCTTGCCAACATTCACCATGATGCTCAGCACTTCTACTCAGCGGAGTACTTACCGAACCCCAACACGCTCTCAAACTTCTAGTGATTGGCGAAAGACAATTGATGCGGCGCCCATAGAAGGCAACAACGCAGAAAGCCGAACAGAGGGGATACCTGTGGCCAATGACTACCTGCCGGAACCCAACATCAGGCTTCACGGGAAGAACAGAGACTCGTCTATCATGACCACTCGTGGAAATGCAAAAGTAGAGTCTACAAGGGTTGAGAATGATCCACGTACGCTCCAAGCGATTGCGGAGGGGAGAAGACTCTATGTTGGCAATATGCCGTACATGGCTAAGCCGAAGGACGTAGAGGCCTTGTTCTCAAAGAGCGATTACTCATTGTTTGACTCCGTCGTCGCCTAGAGACGCTTTGAATACTGAATAGGTGGCAGGGCGCATGTTGACATGTCGATTGACCCATTCACTGGCAGGAACCCTTCGTACTGTTTCGTCGAGCTTGACACCAAGCAACAAGCAGACCAGGCAATGGCAGAATTGAGTGGTAGAATTTTGCTTGGGCGGCCAGTGAGAGTCAGACCCGGCATTGCTAGATCCACAGTCAAGCGGCCTCGTAGCGAAATCGACGTTGATGAGAGGCAGTTGCGAGGTCGTCCATCACCCGTTTTCGGTCGTTGGACCAGGACAGACGCATCAGAGCACTGGAACGGATATCCTGAGCAAGGCCGCCGATTGTACGTAGGAGGGTTACCGCATATGCCAGACCATGAGACGGTCAATAATGACGTTCGAGATCTGTTCAAAGGGTACAACGTGTGAGTAGACGCCACAGAGTGAGCAATTTCGTGAAGCTTACTCCAAGCAAGGAGGCTGTCAGCAAAGTGGTCGTGCCACAGACTCCTGCATTCGGTAACGCAAGCGCTTACAATCATCGATATCTTTTCGTGGATTTTCCGACGGCTGAGGAAGCGGATCGTGCCGTAAAAACAACTGACGGAAAAAAGGCGTGGGGTGTCAAAATACGCGTCCAACACGCAAGAGCTCCTTCATCTCGTAAACCCGATGAGCGAGATGGCTGGGACCGAAAGATGCTGCGATCGGCAAGACAGAACGCATTTGAGATTGATGCATGAGTTCCTTCTGAGAATATGTAATATTCCTAGCCTCAACAAAGTGTCCCAAGAACGCTTAGATGATCCCGAGAACAGGTAGGTTTAACAGAAACTCAGGTATCTGGAACGTTAGCTGGCACCGACCCCACTTAATTGCGTGCGCGACATATTTGGTAGGATGCGCTAAGGAGAAGTATCCTGCTGTCGCATGAGCTTTACGTTCCCTGCTTCAGGTTCCGTATCGCCGAAGATGACCGTGACAATTGCCACAAGGCAAGAAAAAGCCGCAGCTGTGCTCTGTGTGCTGTCCCATCTCAGGAAGGATTCAGCCATCTCTTTGAGGCTCGTCAAAGACGATTGAGCATGTTAAAGACCAAAATATATGTGACAGTCGTATTGCAGATCTATTCTTTGTTTGCCTCTATTATAAACCTTCCAGAAGCAAGCCGTATCGGCAGTGGGAGCGATGAAAACATATCCTGCGGCGAAGCGTCTTTCACGTCATGTTTTCTTCGCCCACTGGAAAGCTTCAAGATTTATCCATCAATCCCAGCCACAAGTAAAATCAACGACCGACGAGACGACGCGACTGACGATGATCTGGTGGTTCGGCGAATCGACATAATCAATAGCGCTATACCACTTCCAAACGCAGCCGTCGCTCTCAACATCTTCTACAACTCTGTGCTCTACCATGCCCTTGGTTCTTGGGCGAATTGGGAGCCGCAATTGGCATTGAGTATGACCATGGGGTGTCTTGAACTGACCATGAATGTGGTCTTTGACCGGAACAGGGTTCGCCGAGGCATACCTTGGGCCTTCGTCAGAAACTTTGCCAGGAATATGTTAATGATGACGAGTACAGGGTTTGTGGGGACCTATACCATATACTATAGAAATGGAGGGTTTCCCTTCAATCCAGACCTTGGAGTCGAAGTCCGCCTACGAATACTATGGAGCACTTGACCTAAAGGCACGGCATTCTGGAAATTTGTGACAATGTCAGTCCGTGTATGTTCCGGGTTATTGTGAAGTGAGGAGCACTGTTGCGAGGGAAAAGAGAGGGACCCTTTTCACGGCTGGTCAAGGTTGGGATGAGCAATCGAAACAGCTTCTATCCGGGTTCCCTCTATTCCGTTCATACAAACCTCGAGCGCTTCCATGTCCACCGTGTCCACCATGTCCTTTGGATTGTTTCGACTGAAGGAGGCAGGCAGTCGGAGGTGGGACCCAGTACGGTAAGATGAGTCTCGTGATTCATCGTCCGAAAGGAGCAAATAGGCTTCTAACTTCCCGAAGGGTCAGGGGATAAAATCCCGAGATCATGGCATGGCCTGGATAGGGGGAATTTTTTTGCAATGTGATAGGCTCGGGTCGATCGGCTGCAGCCGAGCGAGGCTTTGAAACATCAACCTCGGGCCATCATCTATACCCAACCACATCTCGCTTGGGATGTGACCTACTATAGCCACCTTCTCTTTCAACGTCAAGCATATACCTGACAAGAAGGTTCAGAATTGTATCGCCGATACATGCGTGCTGCAATCAATCACCAGGATATGTCCCTAGCCACCCACTTTACTGATCTATGTCTCAAACGGGACCCGTTCCACCCCCACCTATACAAGCGCCAGGGTCGTAGTAATAGCGGTAAGATCCTTGATCTCACAATTCGTTCCCTCTGATACGATCCTTTTACTCCTAATCTCCTTCTTACCATGCTGCTCACCCGTGTCGACGGACATCAATGTCAACATGGGTTTCAAGTTCAGTCCGGTCTCCGAACCTGCAGCCAAGCGGGACCACTTCAGTACTTGTAGAAGATGATATCCCTCTTGTGTAAAACACCTTCTGTTTCTATCTCTTGTTGACCGCGATCCGTTTCTTCAGTCTCTACTGTTCCAGTCACTCGTTTTTATAACTTTATGTGAACTCTCGACGAGTTATCACAACTCACGCTCTTTCTACCTTGCAGCAAGTCTGTAGTTGCGTTTGCATCATGTTTTCCAATTTTTTCGCGGGTTCGATCTTTGTTCTTAATATTATTGGTACCTTGTCTGCTGGTGTGCAATTCGCTGGAGTCAATATTGCTGGCTTTGACTTTGGCTGTGGCACTGATGTAAGATGTATCGATATCTGTGTACAGATTCATGAGATTAACATTGTCCTAGGGAACCTGCCTCTTAGCAAATATCGACGGGCCGCTTGGCCAAAACAGTAATGGCAACGAGAACAACGGCGGTGATGGCCCTGGCCAGATGACCCACTTCACCACTCAGGATAAACTCAACATCTTCCGCCTCCCCGTCGCCTGGCAGTATCTAGTCAATAATCAACTCGGTGGCACGCTCGACGCCACGAATTTCGGCTCGTACGATAAGCTGGTACAGGCTTGCCTCAGGACTAGCGCACATTGCATTATTGATATTCATAATTATGCCCGCTGGAACGGGAACATTATCGGTCAGACTGGCGGACCAAGCATCAGTGATTTTTCAGGATTATGGAAACAGTTGGCTACTAAGTATGCTACTGAGAGTAAAGTCGTAATGGGTCTGATGAATGAGCCACACGATCGTATGTATCCTGCTGGTTCACACTGGACATTTGCAGCTGACGATGTGACTAGTACCAAGCCTGAACTCATGGGCTGGAGCAGTTCAAGCCGCCGTCACAGCCATCCGTGGCGTGGGAGCATCCTCACAAATGATTCTTCTCCCAGGGAATGGATATACTGGCGCCTCAACCTTCGTGTCAGGTGGCTCAGCTGCTGCCCTTGCTGGTGTCACTAATCCAGATGGTAGCACAACCAATTTGAGTACGTATCTCACTTTTAGCTATCCCCAACATGACCGTCACTGATCAAGCTTTTAGTCTTTGACGTCCACCAATACCTAGACTCCGACTACTCCGGCACACACGCCTCTTGCGTCACAAACGGTATCAGCACTGCCTTCCAACCACTAGCCAATTGGCTCAAATCAGCTAATCGCCAAGCTCTACTTTCGGAGACCGGTGGTGGCAGTAGTGATCAGTCTTGCATCACGAATGTCTGTGCTGCATTGGACTTTTTGAATGATAATAGCGATGTCTTCCTCGGATACGTTGGCTGGGCTGCTGGCTCGTTCCAGATTTCCTATGTTCTTTCCCTTGTCCCGACTGGCAACCTCGACGTACCGCTCATGACAGAGTGCTTTGCTGGCAAATTTGGAGGTGGAGCTGGGACAGGGAATGATACCACAACACCGCCAAGTTCGCCAGCGCCGGTCTCATCTGCAGCAGCAGGAGGCACTGCCAGTCCTTCTTCCTCTGCGGGTAGCTCACCGCCGGCAGCACTTCCTCCAGCCAGTGGCCCATCCCTCAGCGTTCCTCTTCCCGTGCCACTGAACACAGGAACAGTAGTATCCGGTGCCGCTGCTCCTACCGGCACAGGCTACCTTACACTCGCTGGCTCTGGACCTGGATCTGCGGGGCCAGCAGGATGGCGCTGGACGGGCCAACAGTCGACGGAAAAGCAGCAGGGTGGGTCGGAGTCCGGGTCGGGGACCTGTAACAACCATGGTGGGAATGCGAATCAGAAGATCAGGAAGAGGAGAGGAAGGGCAAGGAAAGTGAGGTTTGCTTACGAGGAGGGGATGGATGAATAAGATTGTTCAGACGAAAAGGCAGGAGAGTGAGAGGCTTTCTAAATTGATGACTTCATTTCTTAGGGGCGATTCAGATTGAAGGAATGGTTTCTTGATAATTAGCTAGATATCAGAATATCTCTGCCATGGACAAGTTGATGTTCCTCACAAGCATGGCTTTGCCCTGGAGAATCTTATCTTCGTACAAGCACAATATAGTCTTCCTTGGCATAGCACGTGGCCGCCATGAGTAGCAAAGTGTGCGTCCGAACTTTACTGTAAAGCCAGTCTCACGATTGCAGCTCGGCTAGAGTTGCTCTTCTACCAATCCTCACCTGTCTCAATACACTGTCTTTGATGTATCCATATCATACCTTCAGTCGCAAGCCACGTCTGTGCTTTCAATTGTGTGTGCCGGCTGCTTCACATCCCCTTCCCTTGCTCTACCAGCAGGAAGGGACTCTCGGACTTCAATCCGCATTTCTTGTTGTTTTTGACAGCTTTAGCTACTTCGCAAGGTAGGTGGATGATTGCGCACGCCTCCCTGAAATGGTACAAGAAGGTGCAGTTGTAAAGCATTGAACGGTAACTCACCCTAAATACAACTCAATTAGGCAAGATAAGAGAAGGCCCTTAGTTACGATCAGCTACTCATACTGTGCGTGTTGCATTCGCTTAGCAGTGACTCCTCGGCAGTGACTCCTCGGCCGAGGAGGCCCCTTATCAAGCCTGCCCCTTGGGTGCCCCCTGCCCCTGAGGCTCTGAGCTCGCTAAGGTAATAGTGTGGCCCCCTAGGCCGGGTAAGGAGAAGAAATAACCTGAAACAGTTAGAGCAGGGCTTGGCTGTCCAAGATTAGTTGAAGAACAAAAGCTGGATCTGGGACTATCAAAAAAGGGTGATGGACAAGGAGAATAAGATGTACATCTCTCTCCTTGCGTTATCGAGATAGGTCTTACTCAAGTCACTCATTCTCTACCAATCCCTACTATCTTTACATGCAGGTTGTGCATAATCGAGCATGAGAATCTCCTAGCAGACCTATCACACCTTTGCGCCTTTATCAGCAGCCCTTGCTGCTGCGCCCTGCTTACTCCAACTCGTACGCTCTTTTTTCCAACAGCAACACTCTTTTCATTTGTCAGTTCGTCGAATAGGAAGCGGCGTAGGAAGGAACAAACAAAGCTTCTTTCACGATGGGTGCTTTCGATGACCTCGAGCGCTCACCAACCAGGTACACAAATATGCTGAGTCGTGGGGTTGGCGAGGCTAGGCGGAGGATGGTGCTTATTGCACTGTTGGCTTTTTTTCTCGTTCTCACACTCGTGGCCTTCAGACGGCAAGATACGATCAAAGACGTCGTCAACAGCAGCCTACACCGCACTAATACTACTACCTCAGCAGCGGTAGCCAAACCAGACACGAAAGCCGATACCAAAGCCGACACCAAGGCAGATACCACAACAGATACAAAGTCAGCCGATACAGATTCGAGTTCGAAGTCACGACTACAATCGGATCCCCCCACACAATTGAAGGGACCAAAGCTCGACAATGGCGATAGAACACTGGCACCACAAAGTTATACAGATCTCCACAACAGGACCTTGGGGGTATGTTATGAATATCATCTTCGAGCCTCCAGACGAAAGAATTGACTGCTAACGGTTCTGGATGGACATAGTTTGGCCACGTGTTCGTCCTTAATGTGCCTGCGCGGAGTGACAAGCTCGATGCCATGAAGTTGACTGCTTCCTTGACCGGCTTCGATTTTACCGTCATCCCAGGCATCAACGGCAAAGATGTGCCCAAGAAGGCTCTATCCGGTGTAAGCTTTGTGCTGGCAATCATTGGGGCAATGAGTTGATTTAGCATACTAGGTCTGGAAAGATTCTCCTGGCGTTGGAGGCATCATTGGTTGCTGGCGTGGACACATGGAATTCGCAGGAGAGTGAGTTGCCTTTTATCTGCGATTTCGTGGCACTAGGCTGACCTTACTCCTAAGGGTCATCAAACGCAATTTGGCCACAGCCCTTGTCATGGAAGACGACGCCGATTGGGACGTCGCTTTCCGAACCCAGCTCGAATACATAGCTCTTGGCGCCCAAACCCTCCAAAATTCTCCTAAAGATAGCACACCCAACTCCCCATACGGTGACGACTGGGATCTAATCTGGCTAGGCCATTGCGCTTCGCAACCTATGCCTGATGATAATCGCCGCTTCTTCATGAAGAATGACCCCAACGTTACCCCCTTTCTTCATCGCACGAATTTTGGCGGTATTCCTGACATGACTCCATACGACAATACCACCCGTATGATGTACTGGTCCAAAGGGTCTACATGCACATACTCCTACGCGCTATCGTTACATGGAGCCCGCAAAATGATCAAGTGGCTCTCTATGGATGTCTACTCTGGCCCCATCGACTTTGGTCTCCACGACATGTGCGAAAAGAAAGAGCGAGGATTCAAGTGCATTGGTGTCTTCCCCCAAATCATTGCCGACCACAAGCCTGCTGGCGCAGGAAACAAGGACACCGACATAGGCGATGGAGGCGACAACATCAGGCAGAAGGGTTTCTCGTACAACATCGTGCACAGTACGAGACTGAACGTGGACCACCTAATCGACGGTCAAATGGATAAGGCTGAAAGTCAGTGGCCGTCGGAAGACCCACACCTCCAGGGTCCGATCATCACCGAGTATACGACGGAGCCCCGTGGGGAAACATATCCTAAACCAGAATGAGATAGTGCATTGTGAAGCCAAACATACATTCCTAGAACATTTCAAGGCCGGCGTTCGTTATTACAAGGGTGGCAGGCGATATTGGAATACTTTGTGACATAGATTGCTGGGTGGGAGTTATTCTTCAGACACAGATTGATGGGGACTTGCAGATCGAACTTGGACAATAAGCGGTTATTGCGCCCTGGGAACAGTGAGCAGGTCATTCTACTTCGCTAGACAGCATTTTATGGTGGAGCAACGCAAAGATTTGGGTATTGAAAGTTATGGAGTTACGTTCTATTAGCTCTTATGTGTATATAACTAAATGTAAAACGCATCAGCATAGTTCTTGGACCACGACTTTGTAACAAGTTCCCTGATTTTCCTCTAACGAATGCTGCTGGCAAAGGATCTTCTGCTCATTCGCACAGTCTCCTATTTCCCAGGCGATTTTGAGGATTTCAGAGCTAGCGAGAGAAGCGAAGGTGCAACCAAGTCGTGTTTAGGCTCGGTCACAACCGTGAAAGTGGTATTTGTTACATGGATTCAAAATTTCGAAACAATGTGAAGCTCAAGCTTTTTTGTGCTCGAGATAGGTAGGCTCTATGAAAAGTGAGACTGGCTCAACTCATGGGAATAGTTAGTTCTGATAGTTCAGCAGGTCACGTGATGTTCTAGCCGTTGGAGTCCCTGGCGCCAATCCGTCGATCTGACTTTCGACTTGTCTTCGAGCATTCGCGATCCAGACTTTCACCGCAATAACATTGACCACCGCCTACAACCACAATTCGTCAGTAACAATATGGAAGGGCTTCAATCGCAATCGCATCTATATATGCTACTCGAATACTAATCAAATAACATCGTACAACCTCAAAGTCTCACAACAAGGATGTCGAAACTCTCAGAACTCCTCAACCCCGCCCCAACATCTACTTCTCAACAATCATCCACAGCTCCTCCAGCACCTCAAGTCCAGCCCCTAGTCATCGATGGAAGGGACCATCGTACGCCTTCCATGTCACACGCCAGCCCGTCCCATACTCGTATCCCCTCTCTGACATCTCCTGGCCTCGACGCTCTGGCAGACCTTGCAAGCAACACCGCGCCAATCCTCTCTCCAACGACTCATCATCACTCAAATTCATTTGGATCATACCAGCCAAGTTACGAACGATATGGGTCGAGGCCAGTATCAAGCCATACACTGCCTCCACTCGGTGAAGGCTCCTTGAACGGTACGGGACATCAACAACCTGCATACTCGTCAGGCTTAGGACAATATCACCACCCTGGGAGCGATGAAAGAAGGGTAGAGGAGAGTTCGGGTACCGCGACTACATTGCCGCCGCTACACGGATCGCCTACGGAGCAACATTATTCCAGCGGTTTCGAACAGCTTAGTGAAGCATCAAAACATGTCAACGGCGGCCCGCAGGATAGCTTTACTTTCCCTTCACTGCAATCCGAGGGGTTGATCGTAACGCGGGACCAGGATATGCCAGACGCGTCTGCGACAACACAAATCCGCCAACCCTCACCAGGGCCTTCACTTCAGTCTACAAATTTGCCAGCCGCTCAGACCGATCAAGTTGAAGTCAAAGCTGAATTGACAGAGAACCCTTTGCCTACGTCTCAGATTGAATCTGAAGTGAAGGAAGGGCCCGGAGCTATCTTGGCTCAGTCATTTACAACCATGGGTTCTCCAGCGCCTAAGAATCTGAAAGACATAAAAAAAGACGGTAGCAACACACCCACGCCCATGCCTACCGAGAATGCTGCAGTGCCACCTCCCTCGAAACCGAAGCCGGAGAAAACCAACAAAAAGCGCCCAGCACCTTCCTCTACCAACAAAAAGGGCACCGCGAATACAGTAAAGCGCTCTCATAAGAAGCGTAAGATTGAGCCTGAAAATGGAGAGAATACGCCATCAGCGCAACGCACAGGGACACCAGCAACGAGTCGCGCGAGTATGACTCCAGCACTGCAAAATCGCAAGCAAGGATCCGTTACCCCCGCGCGCAGCTCGTCCGCAACAAGAGGGGATGATGAGAGCGAGGAGGATGATAATGCGATTTACTGCATCTGTCGCAAACCGGACGATCATAATCTTATGATTGGGTGTGACGGACCGTGTGGTGATTGGTACCATACCAAATGCGTCAATATGGAAGGCGGCAAGCACAGATTGATATCAGTCTGGTATTGTAAGTTCCAAACTGCAATGCCTCTGCACGATGACTCGCTAATCCCGGCCAGGTCCTCTCTGCGCAGACAAAGGCTATGAAACCCTTTGGAAGCGAATGTGTCGCCTTGAAGGCTGTCAAGAGCCCGCCCGCGCAGATACCGAACCCAGGTCGAAGTATTGTTCTGATGAACATGGAGCGGAGTTTATGAGACGGCGGACGGGAGGCCAGGTATTGGAGCAAAAGAGGCCCGACGGACCACGAAGCCATAAGAAAAAAAGGCAGGACAATTTCACAGACAATATTGGTAACACGGGAGATGACACAAATGACAACTTCGGTACAGTACGTGGCGACGTCATGAGGGCGGAAGAGCTGAAAGCGTTGACGGATGAGGCGAAAGACATCCAGTCTTTTCATCGGTTGGGAGATGGTGTGTTAAGTCCACCTGCAACAGCGAGTCCTGAAGGAGAGGATGTAAAGACGGGACCCGGGACAAGCGCACCCAAGGAAAGAGTCACCTACACGATGGAAGAGCAAGCGCAGCTTGATGCGATCACTGAAAAGAGAGCCGTCTGCAGAGAGAGGAAGAAAATGCTGGACGATCGCGACAGGTTTATCGTGTCAATCACAGTGCGCCAAAAATCAGTGCTTGCAGAGTTGAAAGAGAAGGATAAATCCATCAAAGATATATGTGGCTACGACTCCCGCCTCAGCTGGTCTGATCCTGAATTCAACCAATGGCGCGCGTCACCAGATGGCCAAAAAGCACTGGCGCAAGGTGGTGTGCTGAGCGCTCCCACCCATATTGATAATGGTGAGCTCAGAAACGATGAGGAAGAAGAGGAGGTGGGCAAGGGTGTTTGCAAAAAGAAGCGCTGTGAGAGGCATAAAGCGTGGTTAAAGCTGGCGCAGCAGGAGAACCTTTTCGAAAAGGATCAGGCTAGGCAGGAGATGAAGGGGTTGGAGGGTGAGGAAAAGGGTGTGAAGGATCGGGCACTGATTAGGACTCTGGAGTTGGGAGAGGGTGTGGGAGGATGAAACGTGAACGATCTGCGGTCGAGCACAGCTCACGAGCATCATGGATGGCCTTAAGAGGGCGTTTCACCCCAAATGCCCATTTGGAGAGCAGAGGAAGAGGCACTTGCCGGACATTTTCGCCAGCTGCTCAATCTGGGAGCACGTCCTGATTGCTCAATATGAAATTCGAAAAGAGATAATACCAGATATACGATAGCATATCATCGCGTTACATACAATAATGAATATCTATATACTCCGTAGATTCATCATCAATCCAATAATAAACTCTTCGGTCCTGCGTTTCAATGGCTGCAAAGTGACGTATGATTAGCGCTGAAACCGAACGCGAATATTTGGTCTTACCAAAGTGACCTACCAACAAGCACGCGCCTCTCAGCTCTTCCTCTACAGCAACCCGCCGACTTTTGCTGACCACAAAAGACCTCCTTATCTTCTATCATAATACAAAATAGTCGATCTTAACCCCCTCCGAAGCCAGAGCTCAGGACCCATTCCTCCCTTCGCTGAAACCGAAGCTGCCTATTCCTTCATTCCTTACACCCTCTTCACCACCAAGGAGCCTCCTGGCTCACACTCTACCACGGCCATGAGCGATGAGGTATACTACCTTCTCCAATCCTTCTTTCCCTCACATGAACCGCCTTTTCCACCGCCTTTAACAGAGTTGCACACCCCCAACCTACCCATCCCCATCACTAACATCCACCAGGGCGCCTCCCCCCGCGAACTCCT
>JASZXT010000461.1:0-21626 GCA_035521555.1 Lecanoromycetidae sp. Uapishka_2 | reverse complement strand
GTATTAAATATATTAATATTAGAACGAGTAGAACGCTTAAGAGCTATTATAATTAATAAAAATATTCGATTTTTAATAATTTTATATAAATTTTTATAATTAAGAAAAATTAATATCTTAGCTATCCCTACTAAGGCGTACTAAAATCAGGTATGTTAGGGTGGGGATTATTAATGCCAAGTATTATCAATCATTTTGCATACGCTAAATGGCTAAAGTTCGGCAAAAAGCTTTCCGCAACTTGATGGAGCACAAGGCATCACGATTCGATTTTCACGGCCGAAGATTAAAGCAGGAAGGCGAATTGCTTGAAGGGCCTTAGAGGTATTTGAAATAAAAATCTGTCTTCCAATACGCAGGCACCCTGTTGTGTTCATTTGCGACCATGGCTGTAGTCTACGAGTGGGCAGAGGATGCCCTCCGTTATCTGCGTCCTATGATACCTGCTGAACTACGTGGTCCTGTCATTGGAATAATTTGCGGTTCTGGTCTAAATGGCCTAGCAGACACGGTGATATCTGAGCCGCAGTTCAGTATCCCTTATAAAGATATTCCTCATTTCCAATCTAGTACAGGTATGGAGCAAATTTCGACATAAATAAGTGTGGATACCACTACAACCCCGCTGAACTAGCCAGTACCTGGACATGTTGGCAAGCTCCTCTTTGGGCTGCTTGATCGCAACAAGAGCCCGGTCATCCTAATGGTAGGCCGCCTCCAGTCAGTCTCCTCCAATTCATCAGTTTTGATCAGCGGCTTGCTCACCATGTGTCCGGGATAGCCTTTACGAAGGTCTTTCGATGCAGGAGATCACCTTTCCTATTCGACTCATGATGCTCTTAGGAGTACAGCAACTCATTGGTGAGGCATGCCCGAGGAGCCTCGCTCCTAATGATTGACGTTCGCAGTAACGAACGCTGCTGGTGGTTTAAACCCAGACTACTCCGTTGGGGATCTCATGGTGTTGAATGATGTAGGTCTCAAAGGAGGTTTGTATCGCGAGACTGACGATCCAAAGCATATTAATCTTGCTGGCTTGGCTGGAAACCATCCATTGCGTGGGCCAAATGAAGATAGATTCGGGGTTCGTTTTCCCGCCTTATCCGATGCGTACGATCTCGATTTGCGAAGACGGGCGCATCGCTTGTGGAAACAATCAAAATCAACATCAGGAAGCACAAGGCGGGTACACGAAGGTACCTATGCTTTTGTCGGAGGCCCCAGGCATGTCTGGCCCATCGGAAAACAGGAGGTGCATTGAAACTTATGTTACATAGCTTTGAGACAAGAGCAGAGTGCCGCATGCTGCGTAACCTGGGTGCTGACGTCGTTGGGATGTCGACCGTCCCTGAGATAATCGTAGCCCGTCATTGTGGCATGAGCGTCTTTGCTCTGAGTCTGGTGACCAATAACGCAGTGCTGGATGCTGGGCCACGAGGCGACGACGCTAGCATCCAAGAGTCGAGTCGTGAAGACTTGATCCAAGTAATTGAAAAGGGAAAGGCAAATCATGAAGAGGTGCTAGACACTGGTCAGAAGGCTGCGGAAGACGTACAGGTGAGGCTCACATATACCATTATTGAATACTTGCACTCCGACTGATGTCATACAGCAGCTGGTGGGCTTGCTAGCACGAGACATGTTGAACGAATGCGTTCCATGAAGCTCATGAGATTTTGGTTTCCTAGACAAACCTTCCGCTAGGTGCCTCCAAAAAGGTTTCGATCTCGCAGCTTGCCAGAGGGCCTCGATTGCTCAAACGGCAATTACACTTTCACTGACGAATAGCACAAAATCATGGCGACTAGATGTTTCAGGCGTGATAGCTAGGATTTCCTAATACCCCCAGAGCGTTTTTCCTTCAACTTCTTGTAGTGTGCTTTTCGGCCGCTGGTCTTAGAAGCTTGTATTTCGTTGTATTTGTTCTTAAATCGGCCTCTCGACTTGTCATTGGCCAATACTTCTTCAACGAAATTTTTCTTCCGTTCCTTGTTTGGCAAGCGTGAGCTGAAGTATTCAGTCGGACCTTCAATTATCCTGCCAACTTGAGAGTATTTAGGCACCAGACTTTTAGCATTGTCCTTCTTGTAATGTTGGTGAGGATCAAGGATGGATCGCATCTTGAGGAGCTGTAGATCCGACTTTAGCTCTGGAGTGAGGTTTGTGCGTGGCATGTTAAAGAAGTCAGGTCCAGCAGTGGCCTTCTTTTCCTGAATATTGAATTAGCATGTGCAATTATAGAGCCAGATTGTACTTCGTATCAGAAGAGCAGACAACCTCAGAGTAACTATGTAAATGAACTCTCAGCAATGCGGAGGGGTACCCAAGACGGGACCGATGTCTCTGCGTCAAGGAAGTTTGGGTATAGAATCATCATTGGAATTTGTGGAGATAACAGCTGGGCATAGCTTACCTTCGCAATCCGTTCTTTTACAACGACAGGGTCCTCAACTCGGCGAACGGTACCTGCGAGGGACCTCTCCTTCCAACTGAGAAGTCGACTTGGATCTGCCCTTACAACGCCTTCGGTCGAAGCGATGTATGGCTGCGCTATGGCTCCTATATTGAGCTTCGGCGTTCTGGAGTGCCATTGTCAGCGGGTCCATGGGGAAATAGATGTGACTTACTTCTGGGAGATTCGGCCTCCGACAATGGTGTTCTCTGGATGCTTTGCATTACTATGGCTAAGACGTTGTTCTGCCCTTTGTAGAAGTGTCTTGATCTGCTCCTCTGAGAGATCCTCCTCGTCCCAGTCGTCTCGTTTGCCCAAGACCTCATGCGTAGGAGACACCATGGCTAATGGCCAAAGGTTTTGTTGGTTACACAGCTGCTTATGTGATTTCTCGTTTAGACGTCGAGAACGTTTAGTGATATCGTAAAACAGGACTTTTCTCTGGTTTTGCGGGCACAGTATCGGCAAGCTTCTGCGAATTTTTTCTACTGTTTTAATGGTGCTGCTACAGAATAATCGCCTGCTTCGTTTCGCCCCGCCGCTTGGCGAGAGAACCTTAGTTCTAAATTCCAGGCGAGACTAATTCTAGTTCCAGGTAGAACTAGAACAATGCAGCCTGATTGCGTCTTGCTGTTGCTGGTGATAACAAGAGATGAAAATTTAGAGGCTGCTATGACATAGGACATTGGACTTTCCTTTCGGCTCTTGGTGCTTGATTTGCGCATTTGCCCAGGATCTTGTGTGCCCAACGTTAGCTGTCAGGCTCTGCAGCCTTGCGGTGCTTGGGAGTGTGGAGCCTTAGTTTAGGTCGTCGTGCAGGGAAGCGTCGCCTTTTCGTTGACCTTGCTCGCCTAGAGAAGCTGGATTGAACCCAAACGTGGGGTTTGCTTAGCGGCTAAGTGGACTTTAAGCGAACTTTTCCCCCGCCCTACTGCAGCCCATGGATGGCCCCCCCGTGGCTAGAGGATAAGGTACCTTACCTCCTTACTTACCATACCTCACTTTAGCTCTAGTGAATGGATTATAGCCGCTATGCGCTCTCTCAGCCCACAACCTGCTTGATTCGCCGTCATAAAGGTCAGATTCAATAAGCATAAAGTGTTTCAAGCAGCTTTCATTGCAGTTCCGGACTGTGTTGCAATTTCATCTCTGCCTTGACACTTCCATTATCAATGAAGAAATAATTCGAGATAGCCCAAACATCAAACCTCTTGCCCGACGCGTTCGAAGCTACTCACTGCTGTCAACATTGTCTTATATAGCCGCAAGACAGATCTCAAACGTCTGCTCCCTCCCCGACGGAGGTCGCGTTGTGATTGCGCGCGCTCATCATATCCCGATTTGCTCACCCCCATTTCAGCTTCCCGATAAACGGAACCAGACCATGGATCAAAACCAGCCAGGTCCCGGGCAGCAACAGCAACACCAGCCACCAAAATACGACCCCAACAATGGTGGACACTACGGTATGTTGTCCCTCCTGTGTCTCATCCACCTATTTGGAATACGCTGCCAATTGTGGCTGGTGTCGAGGAACAGCCCGAGTATTGGCCGCGCCCTCTCTTTTGAATACGTGCATCCAGCTAATTGTACGCTGCTATCATAGGTGCTAGTGCTCAAGTACGTTTCGACAACCTACCAGCTCATATTGAGCTAGGGAGACATGGGGTTCCTGAAAGTATTAATGTCTGCTACAGGTGGCCGCACAAACAGGTTACACTGCACCCGAATTCTATACGGGGACATGGGCTAACGTGGGAATTTTTTTGAAATCCACTGTATCAAATCATGATTGCTGACCCCTTCATCAGGTCAGTCAAGGGCTCAATGGCAATTACCGCGACATCTTGACAACCTATTGGCAGCAGACCATCAATTCCCTCGAGAATGACACACACGATTACAAGCTCCATCAGCTTCCTCTAGCGAGGATAAAGAAGGTCATGAAGGCGGATCCGGACGTGAAAATGATATCTGCAGAGGCTCCGATACTGTTTGCTAAAGGATGCGACATTTTCATCACTGAGCTGACGATGCGAGCATGGATACACGCGGAGGAAAACAAAAGAAGGACCCTGCAGCGTTCGGATATCGCTTCCGCCCTAGCAAAATCGGATATGTTCGATTTCCTCATTGATATTGTACCTCGGGAAGAGGCTGCAAGCCACGCGAAGAGGTCTGGGCAAGGCGCCGGCGGTGCGAATGCAGCAGCTGCGGCGCAAGCCTCATCCAGCACGCAAATAATTCCACCACAGAACAATGTCCAACAGCAGCCACCACCTGGTCATCCCCAACAGACGCAGCCACCGCATATGGGTCATCCTGAATACGCTCCGCTTGGAAACAGTCAGATGCCTCCAGAGCAGGACTATAGACCACAACCCGGAATGTACGCTCCTCAGGTACCGTCCGATCCTACCAACGCTTACGGACAACCACAACAGCCCATGTTCGAGGGCATGTATGGCTATGCGCCTATGGCCCCCCAACAGGTAGGCCCATCCTCATGAAATTAACATGATCCTTGTTGACATTTCTCCCGAAGATGTATCAAGTCAACCAGAGGGGTCAAGACCCTTCTGGAGGCCAAAACCCAGGCCATCAATATCAACGGCATGATGGAGGTGAGGGAGATGCAGATGCAGAAGGTGAGCGGGACTACGAAGTTGGTTGAACGTTGGGATTGTTGTAGGCGTTTGTTTCCCCATCCTTTTTTTTTGGCATTGGCGTCTTCTTGGATTCACGATCATGGAGATACGGCCAAAGTTGCAGTAGACTACGAATTTAGAGAACCTTTCGTTTACACCTATCTGAAGGGTGATTGTTGGCCTTGTCTCCAAAGACACCATATGATTGAAGAGTAACTTGTTTCACGTAGGGTCTTCTCATGCAGCTCGCACCCGTCGCTCTGCATTCGACCTAGTCTTTTTTGAGATTCTTCTCGTACGCCCTCATGTCTGCCCTGCGGAAACGGCCGCGCGGTATTTGCCATCACTGCAAAACTTTGCACCCCATGATAGTCGCAAAAGACGTTTCCCTGGGGTGCTATTTGACGTCACAACCAATGCCTGGATCACGAAAGTGTGACTTTGCGTGAAAGCGGTAGAAGACATGAGCTGATGGCTAATAACGGAGTCTTGGCCTCAGCTTGAGCCTGGACGTTGCCAGCTTTATCCTGCTGCAGACTTCATGCCGAAGCGCGACGAAAGAGCCTGGAATTTGTCCGATCTCAGGTTGATCGGAGCTTGTACGGAGTGAGTAAGCCTAGCAGAGTTAGCGAATATCACGAGCTGGATGTATGGGGAAAATGAAAAAATTAGAGCACAGATGCGCATACTTCTCAAGTAATACAGGTCCATTCATGGCGTCGACCCTGCCATACTTCTTGTTCCTTGTAGAAACATCATAAAATTCGTCGGAATTATCTGCTTGCATTAAAAGGACGGTTTGCTGTAGCTCGTCTAGGTTCTCTCGTAGAATAGGATTCCCGAGAGTGTCCACAAAGGTGGCAAGAAAATCAACGTCCTTGGCGAGTGCAGCAACTCCGTTAGGGTTGATGCGCTTCACGTCCGGCGAGAGTGGAAGAGATAGAATCATAGTTGCTGCGTGGCTCAGGGCATCAAAGTAAATCAATTCTTTGATCTCTGTGGGTAAGCCCAGCAGGACAGAACCCATAATGTTTGACAGGTATCTTGTCAAGGTCTGCATGTAATTGCTAGGCTCCTTTTCGAGCGTCGGAGCCATCCAGTCGTACTCAGCCGTTCCGATCAGATCGTCAATTTTAGAATTTACGAGTTCAAAAATTCGTTTTTCAGCTGTCTTTTTGTTGCTGCGAAATTCTTCTGTGGCATTTAGTGTGACGCTTCCGCCCACCGAAGCAGTAGACCTTGCCGCCGCGAGCAATGGCTCGAGCTCCTGGCAAGCAATCTCGAAGTGTTCCAGGTTGATGAGGATCTGCACGATTTGTCCTAGATACTGCGAGCTGAGTCGTTCGACTAGCAGGCGACAAACACTGGTCGAGAGGAGCGCATCAAGAGAAGTCTTGAGCGTCTCATCAATTACCCGTGGATGTTGAAAGTGATCGTCTGAGAAAAAGTAGAATTGATTGAGGAAATTTCGTATATCGATGCAGCAAAGTGGATACATCTGGGAAAAGGGAAGAACGCATGGAAAGCGTATCTCTTCACGAGGCTTGTCCGGCGTGTACCAGCTGACATTAACAACCTTGTCGTATTCGTCCAATTTGTTAATAGGCATTGGCATGTAGTCATCAGTTGAAACAATCTCCTGGAAATCATCGCTGAAGCGTCTTTTCAGCAGCTCCGCGTACTTCTCAAATAAGGTCAGCAGAAACGCGTCGAGCACGCCCACAAGATAATTCCAAGACTGTTAGCTATTAGCACTCTAGAGAGAGCAAATGCGGATTCCATTTTACCTACATCCATAGTCTGAATGAACAGGGCAATGACACCCTTGATCTTGAGCAGCACTTCGGCATTGGTCACCTCGTGCAGAGCCTTCGATATCAGCACTATGGCTGACTGGCACATTGAGTCCCAAAGTTCATCAACGTCCGCAGCAGTCCGCAGCTCTGGCGCTTTCTTCATCGTAGCCTTCTCGACAATTGCAAAGCCTGCTATATCTTCTAATAATACACTAAGACTAGCACCTCCTTCATCAATCAAAGTCACTGATGCTGGCATCAGAAGCTCCTTCTGCTGTCTTCTAGTGGCGGCATAATCCGCACGAAACTTGTCAATCTGGCCCAGGGCGTTGTGTATGTGTAGACATTCGAATAAGGGAGTAAAATCCACCTGGACTTCTTCATTGTCCAGAATGTCAAATTCTTCCGTCTCGTCCGAAACAAGCTCAATGGCTGAGTTCAATTTGAAATTGTTAAGGTTAGGAAAGGCCTCTGCTCGGTCCTTTAGCCGTGTTCTCCTCTGCTCGGTATCATAGAAAGCCACTTCACCAAGAAATCGGGAAGTTTCTCTAATTCGGAAAAGCCAGGTGTTCAGGTCTGTCATGACTGCTTCAGCAATGAGTTTCTTGGTGGCTGGTACTGATTTTTGAATCATTTCCGCAAGTTTATATTGTGTAATTTCTTTCAAGTGCACGTTCTGAAGTTCGTCTAGGGCTCTCAATGCAGCGTAATGACTCTTCTTCCCCAACAAATCATGGACTTGATTTGCTAGTCGTAGAACCTCTAGGCAATCACGCAGAGCTCGCGTGGCTTCATCTATGTTTTGTCGTACCCCACGCGAGTCTACGAGAGCTTTCTTCTGCTCAGCAAGCTTCTCGGTACTTGATTGGATGGATTGACTAAGTTGTACAATCTCAGATGTGAGGCTTACCGTGCCATCACGGACGTGGAGAAGCTGGTTGACCGAGCTGACGAATCCTTGATGATTGGTGTTGCACATGCGCTCTATCTCAACTTCACGGTTAGAAGAATACTGTGTCAAAGATTGCAGTAATTGTTGGCCCTGGCCGCCCTTGCTAGCGTCTCTGATGGCGGGAAGAAGCTGGTTGAAATATTCATTGTCGGAAGGGGCTTGTACTATCTACAGCATGTCAAATTTGTTACATTGATGAGTACCGAGGCACGCGTCTTCATGTTACCTGCTGTACAGCATAGTCTAGCTCCCTACGGGGGTCAACAGCCGATGGCATAGTGTAGCAACAAGAGATCTAGATCTGCCAACGTTAGTAGAGCCGATGGAAATTTGGCACACCGCAGAGATAGGAAGACCTTTGACCAGTACCAAGCTATTGATGGCACATCTTATGATCTTACTTGATAATTATGGAAACGGAAGCTGGGCGCTGCAACTTACACTCCGTCTTGACCAAGCCAAAATTAGAACGCCAAATGGCCAAGACAGCTAGAAAAGCATCCAATCCACTCTACGGAGTACGTAACTGGTTTTGTTGATTTTTGATCTCCAGCAACAAAGTATTTTGTTAGACGCCAGGTACGTTTTTCATGTTTTTCATGGTGAGCTTAAGGAAAGGCCTTACAGGTCTTCAGCAAATCTCAACTGCAGCCAATCGTAGTTCTACCTTGAAGTAAGAAGGTTGCTCGGGTACTTACCTTAAGGTGGGTTAGCAGCCCCAAGCTATTCCTGATAGGATTGTCTCTTAACCCTAGCCCTAGAACTACTGAGCGAGGAGGCGAGCTGAGGTGACGAGAGGTACGAGTACTTGTACAGGATACCTAGAACTATACCAAAAGTTCCAATCACTTTACCATTGCTAGCAAGCTTCAAGGCTGGCTTACAAATTCATTACTTCAAAGAAACTCTAACCACCTTATTCTTGCTATTTTCACAAGCTCATCATCTTTTGCATTAAGGTCACCCCTTGGGGCAGTCCACTATCGTCGTTGCAATACCACCATGCTGCCATGCTATTGCTGCTTACTTTGGCAACGAAGTAGAGACATGGAGCAAAGCAAATCCGCTAGACTTGACTTATTCCTCCATCGCGTACCATCCCTATCGGTGCCCTCCAAACATGGAAGACTCCTTGCTCTTCCTGCCTGCTATGCACATCGGTGCCGTGTAATCCACTCGAATGAAGAAAGATTGATTGAAGCTTGCTTGCACGTAGAAGAGTATGATTCCATGACCTACCTCATACAATGACATGTTCCCAAAGCCTTCACAACAACGAAAGCCTTGAATACCATCTTCACCTCTTGATTATGCTGTGCTCCTCTGAGGATCCTCCATCAAGCCATCGTTGCATGGATGAATAAATATAGAGTATTTTTGGACAAGAGCCGAGGCTCTAGAACAGTATATGATCAGAGAATACTCCGGAGAGACAATAGATACGGAGCTAGACCAGACAACAGATACGGGGCTAGACGAGGGTATAGAAACAGACTAAGATATTTTCTAAATGGACGAGGATATAATGAGACACTAAGTGTGCTTGACAACCACTAGAAAAATTCTGCACTTTAGCCTGAAAAGGTCTTGTGCCTGTCTTTGTTTTCACAACAACATCCATTCTTCTTCCACGTCTCTTGACATCAATGTCTTCCTGCGTTTGATCGGTCACAAAACCCAGAGAGTAGACGTGCCTGAGACAAGCTTATCACAAGCTTCGACCTCACCAATCTTGGTTTGTCTTCCCCAATACCTCCGATTGTCTTTGAGACTTGCCTTGCTCAGTCTTGGTCCAGGGTACCAGTCTTGTCCAGCCAACGTCTGTTTGTTTTGAACGATAGGCATTTCTGTCTCTGCAACCTGCCTCGCTGACGGATACCAAACGAAGCTTTCAGGTAAGATATATTCGAAGGCCTCCTGCTCGAATTCTGCACTCTGTGTACCTACCTGACCATCATCACTGTAGTAATGGCAACAAACAACGAGCCCAATGGTACTTCTGCTAGCCCAATTACCTCCGAAGGCATCGAGTCGCTCCGTGGCACTCCTGCCACGAAGCTCTCTCCGTTCTCTCCAGAGAGTGCTTCGAAGGACATCGGCTTCACTGCGTCTGGCATTAGTAGAGCCAATGTGCCACCATCGTTCAACCTTTCTCACGCGAACAATAGCTTCACTGGCAATAACCATGGCAACGCCATCTCTACGGCTGGATCCTCAGACCCATTCGTCTCGAGCTCACGCTTGACAGCAACGACACGAGGCACAAGTAGCTCAAAATTGTCACCCACTGCCTTTGCTTTCACGCCAGGGACTGGTACAACTTTCACGCCTGGGACCGGAGCAGCCTTTGCATCACAGAATGGGCTAGGCAGCGGCTGCTGCTCCAAGAGCAGCACCCCTCGCAAGAACAACATCGTAGTCGTGCCATGTGGCATGGATCTATCATCAACGAGCTTCAAAAAGGGTTCTCCTCTCAAGTCCGAGCTCACTAGGGCTGGAATCTTTGACGCTGTGTTCGTCAAGTTTGGCCAATTCTCAACGGATGATGCCACGTCTAGAGTGCTCAAAGTCTCTAACGTCGCTTCTGACACTGCCGTGGCGGTCTTGGATGCCTTCTTCGATGTAAGTGTTGTTGGCAATCAGTACTTGGGCATTGACTGATATGGCTTAGTCGAATGTGTTCACCTCCCTCAATCAATTTGTGTTGACCGAATTGGAGACCAAAGGTGTTGTATACATCAAATTCAATGACATCCGCGACACCGACAAGGCCGCCCTCAAAGTCAAGTTGAGCGGTTCATTGTGGCAGACGGAGCGTATTGAGCCTCATCAGTTCTCGTTGAAGCATAACGGAGGAGGCCCGCCTGTGTCGAGATATGAAGGACAAATCAATGTCACCGCCATATTCAATGGCACAAGCGAGAATTGTGACATCGGAAGTGCATCAAATCATTTCAAAGAGCTCCTGGAGGACCGCGGCGATGTGATGGTAATGACGATAGACGAGAACAAGGGATACGTGATCTCTTATCGTGCAGAATTCTTCGACGCCACGGTAGTGAAGACTGCCGTCCGAACAATGAATGGGCGCAACCTCGGAGTAAGCCCTCATCCCGACCATCGGGTACTTGCAGAAAGCTGACACACACAGTTCTGCACCTTGCAGGTCTCGGCTCATGAGCCTGATCTGGACTTGGCGCAACGACGACGATCCTCCAAAGCCCCTGGGCCACTGATTGTTGGTCAAGAGCCAAGCCTAAACAAAGCCTTAAGCAGTATGACCATCGACAATCAACAACGAACGTACGCGCCTGTGACTCCCCTCAACCAGGTCTTCTCACCATATCCGTTTGCTACACCATCAAGCGGTCCTTTTGGATCTCGCTACAATCCGAGCGTACAGGGTACGCCTTCGTCAATGGGCAGCCTTGCTTATCGCTACACCGGTCATTTTCCACATTTGTCAGGGAATCCGTCTGCTTTCTCGACTCCAACTCATGGCTCGCATCATGGCGGTTACGCAATGCCTACTTTGTTTGGCCCAGGTACTATCGGCCAGGAGCGCGGTACAACGCCACGTCGACGCAACAATCAACAGCAGCACCGAGGTCTAATCAAAGTTGGAGGGCGTCAATCTAAGGACCAAGGACACCACAACATTGTCAGTGTTCACCGTATCCAAAATGGAGCGGACGTTCGCACAACTGTAGGTTCATTACTTAAAGCTTTCGAGCGGCATTGACACACTGATATAGATCATGCTCCGCAACATCCCAAACAAGATCGGCTATGTAATACAACTCATCTAGAGGGTGTATCAAAGCTGACAACAAACAGGACATGCTGAGAGATATCGTTGATGAGACTAGTCGCGGAAAGTACGACTTTATGTATTTGCGTATAGGTTGGTTGTTTGCGCTCTGCTTGATCAACACTCCTTCCTGGCTGACCCACGGCTTGCAGATTTTGCCAACAATTGCAAGTAAGTGTACTGTGCAGTATGGCTGGTGGAGCTCGCTATGCTTACTACTCGATTTTGCACAGTGTCGGCTATGCTTTCATCAACTTCGAGGATGTGAGTACCTAATTATCCGAAGCGCACCGTTCGTCATACTCACTGTAAATAGCCACTCGATATCATTGAAGTTCGTCCATGCCATAGACCGACTTCTTCTGTACTTGCTAAGCCCATCTAGTTTGTGCACGCTCGAGCAGGTCGTCGCTGGTCAGAAATCCATCCCATTCATGAGTTTAGCCAAGACGATCTGACTTACCATGTGAATAGGAACTGTTTCAATAGCGATAAAGTTGCCGAGATCTCTTACGCTAGTAGGTCTCTCAAGCACCTTCCGTATTTCAACAAGCTGACTATTTCAGCCATCCAAGGCAAGGACTGCCTTGTGCAGAAGTTTCGTAATAGCTCCGTAATGCTTGAGCATCCTGACTTCCGTCCAAAGGTCAGTTTACATTTCATGAATATTTCGATTTTATTCACCTTCTTAGATCTTCTACACTGGCGACGGTCCACAGGGGGGCACGGAAGAGAAATTCCCAACACCTGACAACTTGATGAAGATGCAACGTAGCATCAACAACGCAGAGCACATTGGTGAGTTGAGAAGAAATATCTGCACCCATAAACGCCAATCGTTGATGGTATTCACAGGTCTGTTTGCTCCCAGAGTCGGTCAAAATTTTCGCGACGAGCAGCGACGTCGTAACTCGCAGTATGATAGAGGCACTCGGCATGCGGTGATGGAAGACTCCTACATCAACAACCACTACGGCGTTTCCAACAACTCGAGTACCTTCCATGCCCCTCCCCCGCCCCAGTATGGACAACTCATTCCGTACTATCCTCCATTCGCCGGACATCGCTACTAGGCTTATCAAGCCTCTGACGATCTTGCCCATAGCATCGCAATTCTCAGCTCATGCAAACATCGTCAAGTCTTGCAGGGGCCCGTGGAAGGTCTGAAAATTGAACAACTCTTGAGTAAATGTGGGAGATAGAAAGCCTGTTTTGAGAAGGAGAAAAGTTTCATCCAAGTTGTATACAAGATGTAATTGGCGGCTTCTATGTTTTGAGATGGACGTGTCTTGATGGACTCGGGATTATTGTCCTGCGATTTTTCGGTGGTCGGATAATTTTGTGAGATGAGTGGATTCGGAAATTGTGCTGATGGCTATTTTTTGTGAGAGAGGAGATCACCGTAATAAGCTTACCAGGTTGCTTCGCGCTTCGATCGAAAGAAACCTCATGTGAGAATTCGAAAGCCATAGCTTAATATAGCTTCTTTGCACGCGCGGTAAACAAAACTAAGCAAGTCAAAGGCTACAATGGTTA
Organism: Lecanoromycetidae sp. Uapishka_2; assembly: GCA_035521555.1. Classification (NCBI taxonomy): domain Eukaryota; kingdom Fungi; phylum Ascomycota; class Lecanoromycetes; species Lecanoromycetidae sp. Uapishka_2. The sequence goes on along the minus strand of JASZXT010000461.1, from coordinate 8,431 downwards.
CAAGACCGGTCTCTTCATGTCGCATTTCCCTCCCAACTAGGCATCCTTCGCTAGTAGATAACTCCACCCAATTTTCCTCGTATAGTTGACGACTCTTCTTAGCTGGAGCACAGTGGGCGTACCGAAATCTCCATGAACGTGATGGACATCGATTTCGCCCAGCTACAAGCTGTGTCGAATGTCTTGCATCTCCTGTACCATCGGAACAAGAACCAGCACAGACAGAGTTCTTGGTGGAAATGGCTTTCTATGCTGAAGAGATGTATTGGAAAATTGATTAGCGAGCTCGCCAAAGGTGATACCACACCTACTCGAGAGCGTGTAATTTACATGAAGAAATTTTTGTTTCCTAGATGCTATCTGTATGTTCATGGAGCGGGTATCTACAACTTTTCGGTTTTAAGTCTTACTGTGCTTCAGGTCTTTCACTCAGATCGTTCAGGATAATCAATTTTCTGCTCTCGGACTTGTGCTTGTTGCGGAACTTGCAAAGATACAGGGAATCGTGAGCCTTGACCAAGAGGGAGAGAAAGCAGATGCCACAGACCCTGAAATAGGGAATTTGCATCGCAATACTTTTCCAGAGCCAAAGCCAGAGCCAGAGTCTCTTGAGGATCTAGGGCAAGTAGTAGGAAGGTCTACGCCCGTGCATCACATCGTACAGCTTGAAACACTCGCTGCTGCTGCCCCCGCGTCCCCCGCTGGCCCAAGTATTACTAGGCACACGAAAGTCTCACCAGAATCAGCGAGAGCTCATCCTGATGGGAACGGCGCTACCATGAAGCCGACTCTGATACTGGGACTACAAGGTCAAGGAAGTCCGGCCGCTTCGAGACCTCGAGGTTCCGCAGTTGATAGCAAAAGCAAGAAAGGAACTACTAATCCTATAGACGATCTATTCCATGGATTGGCCTGAGCAATTTGATGTACCTAGAACTACAAACGCCGAGCCACAAGATTGGCCTTGGTCTACAAAGTCTTCGCTATGCTACCTGTTTCTACATGGTCTCGCAACGTGCCGACCCAAAAGAGCACACTACCAAGCCCAATATTGATACAAAGATGCTGTGCTAAGCTCCACGCCATGGTGTAAAGATACTTGGGCGAGAAGACCGTCCATATAAACAAATGCGTTCTCAACGCTGTACAGGCCAGCATTACAAATAGAACACTAGTCGCAGCAAATGCCGTAAAAATGGATTGATGTTGAACCCAGATTCTCCACTGTCCGTGGCTTTCGCGCTTAGACAGAAGTAACGCGGTTGCTGATGTCCACCATAAAGGACCCGCCCAATTTCCGCAGAAAGTGAGCACGCCTACAGCCATAACGTTGTATCTGTCAATCCCGTTGTAAGCGTTCGACAGATCAATTGAAGAGATGGCGTTGGATCCGCCGAATGCAAAGAAAGAGGCGTGATGGAATAGCAGGGACGTTATTGTCAATGCGGCTGTGGAGAGTTGAAGATGTCTAAGGCAATGGAATTGAAGCTCGAAGAGAAGAAACAGAGGTATATTCGTGGCTCGCGACTGGGTCATGAGGAAAAGGGTGAGATGGTCATGGAGAGGGTGCAAAACATCTAGTTGTCTCTTCGTCAGCCCTAGATGCATAGATGGTATTTTTAATGGGTCTCACCCTCAATCTGCCCACCCTGATACAGTCTTTTATAGATTATGGGAAAGCTGGTGAGAGACATCATGATCACACTACTGGAGAAGAAAGCTCTAGCCTGAGCTACCAAAGATGCCTCTTCAATTGGTCTCAGGATGATTATTTGGAGGCCTTCCAGGAGCTCTGGAGCATCTGCCTTCGTAAAGGCGATCTTGAAACCAAGTGCGGCAATGCCCAAGGCGAAGGAGGCAGCGGACGAAAGGTGTCGAGACGCCCATGGCAAGGCTCTTCTTCCTAACCTTTGGCCGACGTCAATATAAGTTGCAAATATCAGGATCCACAGTATGTAGTTGTGGGATGGCAGGATTGTTCTTGCAATGTCGGGCTCCCCAGCATGTTTTTGACCTGTTTGATTCCAAGCGCGGACCAGTCGCAAGGCTGCCAGTAGCGCAGCTGCAGAGCAAGTCTTCAAAACTCCAGAACTCGACACAATACCGCTCCTTTGGCCGGCAGTCAGTCGCGCCACGTGCGGGGGAGGGAGAGTCTTACTGCCTTACAAATAACCATGCGAGCCAGGCAGAGGAAGCCCAGTACCAGAAGTGGTGTTCTTCTTCAATGTAGCTGCTGGCAAACATCATCACTCCATATGTGACGATGACAGCAAAGACCCACAACCCTGTCGCAGGTCCGTTCAGTAGACCTTTGAACGCTGCGACGGAGCCTGCCAGCGTTGCTATGGTAGCAAGGCTGATGCCAACAACGAGCCTTCGAACATCATAATTGCTGGCTGTGCTACTAATAATACTTTGTGCACGCTTGCAAAGCTGCGCAGATTTTAGTACTCGAGCAACAGACCTGTATTCACCCCTCACCTTTGTCAACGCATCCAAAGCCTCAACACTATTTGATTGGGCTGAACTCGATAGTCTTGTCGCTCTCGTCCACAGACAGTTTAGCATCTCTCCATCAGACTGTGGCTGCATACATGTGATCGTCTCGGGGTCATTGTCGAACGATATCTTAGGAAATGTGCCTCGCACTATGTCCATAATCTGACGGGCGTTCTCATGCATAAGACGTGTCTTTTGCCCTAAGAAAAACAATCAGCAAACGATTTTGCAGTCCAAAGCTTTGCTTAGTCCGGCTAACCTTGATCCCAGAAGCTCAAAAGCGGCGGAATGAACACCCCCAAATTGTTAAGCGGTATTGGAAAGCCAAGGAGTCCCGCAAGACTTGGGGCAATGTCTGATTGCTCTATCGTGGTGTAATAGTTAAACCGACCTTCGGGCAGGATTATGGGGGATTGTGAGCCACTGGAGATCGTCTGAAGCTTCGGGGACAAGAAAACAAGCGCCGGAGATGTCTCACCCTCTGCGGAGCCTCCATGGTTGCCGGCATCGTTCATTCCGTGGTCGCCGCATAAAACGAGAAGAGTGGACTGCAATTGCTTCTCAGTCTCAATGGCTTCGTAGATTTGTTTGATGATGTCATCCATTTCCTTTTGCTTCGGGATCATGTGTGGACTATCGTCAATATTAGCCCAAAGGACAAGGCCAAATCCATATGAACGGGTTACCTCCTTGGACCGGACTTATGACCAATGTGGTCAAGGCCTAAGAAATGCATGATCATGCCGTTCCAGTCGCTATTCTTCAGCTCCGTTGGAACATGCCTTGTCACGTTATTATCGACTTCAGTGAAATCCTGGTCCGTTAAATTCAGTACATTTACGTCTATTGTACATCTACCCAACGAAAGACCACTGACCGAAACGAAAAAGCTTGAGGTACCATCTGCACGAGAGAACATATCAGGAAACAATTTGAGCCAAGTGTCATCCCCGTACATAATCAGCTTTCCTCCTGGCTTGCGCTTCAATTGTGAAAGCCAGGTGTCCTGACTTGCCAAGCTCGAAGTGGTATCAGATTCGGCGAAATTGAGGATGACATCGAGGAAGGATGGTATTGATCCAGTTGTTATTGCTTTCACTCGAGGCATGGTGATGGTTGGGGATGTTGCGTGGGCAGTGAAAGGCATCGCTGCTCCAGATCGTATAAGACTGCCGACAAGGTCAGCTTGAGGAAGCGTATTGAAGCTAGTGTATCTACCTCTGTGTGAACTTGAAGCCTGAGACATTGGAATAGACGAAGTCACTGTTCCAATCAGCTCGGGCGTGTCAACGATACTTGGAACATCAACCTCCTGAGCGCATCAACGACCATGAAGACGACTTTGTCGAAGGGTGGCGAATCATGCTCACTAGCACCGCTATTGCTTCCGAAGGTGGCTCTGCCAGGAATGAAAGGTTTGTGAGGGAAGAAGCCTGTTGCGAAGACTAGTATGGCTATTGGGAGTATCAGGTTAGCAAGAACCAGCAATAGTATCGAATATTTCCGAGACATGTGAATAGCATGCTTTGAATCTTTTGCCAGCTAAGATCCCGCGATTCGCAAAGTGCAACAAATACATCTGAAGAGCATGTACCTCATCGTTGCATTGTCAATCGGTAACGACCTAGGAATACCCCAGAAGTCTTAAACGAGATTTGAGGCTCAGAATCTCGACGGGAGATCGTCCGCTCCGTGCCGAAGCGCCATCATGTTGACCTCCAAAATTGGCGATAACCTTACATCCGTACTCTAGGAAACATCTAAGGGTTGTATGTAGAGTGACAATGCATAAAGGAAGAGAACTATGAGCCGACTGCAATGCGGCGACACAAGAGCTGAAAGCATTTCAAGATACTCTTCTACTTTAGTAATTAGTGCTCTCTAGGTAAGGTATCGTGGAATCGTGAGGCTCATTCGTTGAAACTCGCAAAGACAAATCAAGGCCTGAGGCTCTTCCTTCTCTGCATTTTACTCAGACGCGGTCCGATCCGTTTGCCGTTCTTGTAGACTGGAAACACCATCGCAGCTTTTGCTTTGCCCCGCCCCTTTCTCTGTATCCGTCCACTGCTCCTCTTCGCTGTAGGTGTAGATTCTTCCGCCTGGTCATCCGCCTGGTCATCCGCCTGGTCAAGTTCCATTTCTTGAGGTGCACCTTGTCAGTTCACAGAAGACTGAAATTGAAAGGGACGCCAGATCGTACTCTCTGTATTTGCAGCAGCTTCCGTCTCGGGCCTCGCCTTGGTCTGTTCCTCTGAATGTGCTAAAGCTACCGTCAGCCCCTGTGTAAGGCCAACAGTTTGCCCAGACCGTAGCTGACTTTCAACCCTGTCTATCATGAGTGCATCGTCTTCCCTCTCTGGCTTAGGTTTTGAGGCTAGCTCCAACAATTTTGCAGACAGCCGTTCCTTCCTTGCGTCTTCGGCAGGGCCGAACACATTAGAACGCAGCTTCGAATTATTCGCCTTGTTCCGACTCGATCGCAGACCTTTAGCCATGTCTGGCCACTAGCTTGAATCCCTCAGCCTCTTGTCTAGTGTAAATGTAGGATCCTGCGAGAGCTAGACCGAGGCCAGTGAATCGTGGCAATCAATTGCCGTAGTCCACGCTTGGATACCAAGAGGTAACCACTTTCATATATGACTACGGTGGAGGAGAGTCTCTGGGATCGATCGGTGTTATGTCACATAGGGTCTGGTGCTGTGGCTGATTAAAAGTGGGGTGGGTGACCTTCAACACAGTTAAAAATTTAGCATAGCGGATCACTTCCGCCCATTTCAACCTCTTTTGACATCCCACTCACTGACGCAGCGTTCTAACTCTCTTGAATACTTCAGTCTTCACTTATTCGAAAGACGATCTCTCTTAAAAGCAAACCCTATGCCTCACTACTACCACAGGGGTTCTGTATGTCACCCTGCGACGCTATAGCCTTGCGCTAGCCCCTACTTAGGGTAGTGAAGCCGCCCTGGTGACAGCTTTGTCCACGACACAATGGCTTCCACGGGGCCAGCCAATCCTGATACTGTGGCCATCAAAGTCAAGACTTTGATCGCTAGCCAACTGAAACAGGTTTTGAAGAAGGAGGGACTTCCGGTTTCAGGCGTGAAGGCAGCCCTTCAAACGCGCATCATCGAGCGTGAGTCGCTGCTTTTGCCCCACTGGAATTTTCGATAGGAACAGCAAGAGAATGCGACATAAGAAAAACAAGGCTGTAGTGTCTCGTTGGTGCTTCTGCAGCTTATATGCGATGCTAATATCGAATATGATCATAGAATTACATACATACGCTCGCAACAACAACTTAGAACAATTCAATCACTTGCGGAACCTGGTCTACAATCCAGAAGCAAACCCTGCAGACCACTCCCCGTCCCCCTCAACCAATGGTGCCTATGGAAATAACTCGTTGCCCCCTCCGCCTAACCACTATTCACAACCTTTCGGGAGCAGCTCGCTGAGGCCCGGTACGTCCCACATGCCTCCACATATGAATGGATCTGGGCCAAGTAGGTTCACATCGGAGCCAATGCAATCGTTTTGTTAATAATCTTGTAGGAGCCCCGCAATACAAGACAAGCCCGTTCTTCTCGGTACTGGAACCGCTAACACCTATATTAGAGTGTAAAGGTTAGTGAGCCTCCTATGTCGTTCCTGTGGGGTGGCTAGTTTTGACACTTGTGATTAATCACAAAAGTTTTAGTCCGAGAAACCACACGTGATAACGTGGAAGCCACCATAATCCTTCGACCCCATGTCGCAGAAATGCTGACTGCGGATCCGACTACACGAGCCATGATATACTGTGCTACGGACCCGATGTCGCCATTTTCGCGAGTTGATATTGAATTTCCTCACCAAATTGAAATCAAAGTCAATCAAGACGAGGTCAAAGCCAATCTAAGAGGCCTCAAGAACAAGCCAGGGACGACGAGGCCCGCGGATATCACGAGCATGTTACGCCATAAGACAGGCTATAACAATCATATGGTAGTTACGTATGCTCTCACGAAGAAGGTTTGTTTCTCGCCTTTTGACATGAATCCTTGCTTTGCCTGTGCCAGTACATATGGAACGCTGCTAATGGTAAGTAGAGATACCTTATGGTGGTCAATCTGGTGAGGCGTCATCCCGTTGAAGACTTAGTTGCCAAGCTTAAGCACGGCAAATCAATAGCGAAAGAACAAGTCATTCGTGAAAGTGCGTAGTTGCGGTCGTCATGTGCTGGAGATTCTGCTGACGGGAACGTCTAGTGATAAGCAGAGCCGAGGACACGGATATCGTTGCTACGTCGTCTATAATGTCTCTGAAATGTCCGTTATCGACCCTACGGATAGATATACCTTGTCGTTCCTTGATTTGTACTCATAATTAATGCTTTGATGCTAGCTCTTTTCTCCAGCTCCAGGAACAGGCTCCGACTTGGACATGCCCGGTCTGCAACAAAGCTGTCCTCTTCGATCACTTGCAAGTTGATCAGTATGTGAACTTGCTTGAGTGCACTATATGTCATCTGCTAACAGCAGCTGCTAGATACGTTCTTGATATACTCAAGTCGACGCCCAAGTCTATTGACCAAGTCACCATCGAGCCAACCGGGATATGGTCCCAGACTTCTGGCAACGAATCGTCTTCACCTCGAATAACTAACAACCGTGCTAGCAGTGATGGTGATGATGATTTGGTTGAGATTGACGATATACCACGGATTGCTTCCGTAAAAAGGGAAGTCACTCGCGAACCCGGTCTAATGCGAACACCACCATCAACGTCAAGGGAACAATCAGCCTCTTCAGCACCTCCTCCTCCTCCTCCTCCATCAAATAACAAGCGACCGGCAAGCCAGGTAGTTGACCTTACCCTTAGCAGTGACGAAGATGAAGAGCCGCCAAGAGCAGCGAAAAGACTTGTGTCTCACAGGTCATCGAGTGGCCTGGCTAGATTTCCGAGTCTGGAGAATGTGCCGTTCCGGCCGAACGGGGTCAATGCGATTGGCGGTGGAGTATCAAGACAGCAGACTTCGACTCCATTTGGAGATACTCTACTGCCATACAACCGGTCATGAACGAGATCAGGGCTAAAGACCCCATATCTTCTAACGTCGACTTCCACTTTTCTCTTCTTTCCCACATCTTTGGGATCGACGAGGTCATGACTTTACGGATAAAGCACGGCGAGGCGTTCTTGAAGGACATGGACGTCACAAGGTAGCATTGCAAATAGGAGCGGCATCTGCACGGTTTTCTACAAGAGGGTTGGTGGAACAGATGAGGCCTTCATGTGGCGAAGACCCGGCGTTGAGTAAATGCATGGCTATGAGGCAAATGGATGGCTTTTTCGCGTACATACCCCAGGAATCGAGATATTCAGATAGCGCTGTAGCATACGTCAGCAAAGAAACACCAAAGACATTTGTCTGCCAAGACTCTGGCGACTTGCTTTGTAGACATGGCCACATTCCTAGTACCTGAACCTTCCAAAACACCACACGCCAGCCGTGTGTCACCAAACAATGAAAATCATGGTCCTGCCATCACCAAACCTCCACCATCCCATATGACACCCCAAGTCCTCGCCTATTGCATTTTACCGCTCCGATGTCCTTCGAGACACCACTGCCTCCCTACAATGCCTCTGATCCTTACGCGACGTTTCTCAATGCCTCCTGCATGGACTTGTTGCTCATCGAGATGGTTCCAATGTCCTATAGACTAGCCGGCGAGCTTGCAATAGAAGGTCAGGATGGTATAAAGGCAATAGATGAGGAGGAGCAGAAGGAAGCTGCGTTCAGGAGGCTTGAGACGCTCGGGTACCGGGTTGGGCAAGGCCTTGTTGAGAGGTGAGGACGTCCCTGGAATAGTTGCAAGAATCGAGTCAGGTACACAGCTAGTAATGAGAAGAAGAAGAAGAAGAAGAAGAGGAAGAAAAGGAGAGG
>JASZXT010000460.1:0-21656 GCA_035521555.1 Lecanoromycetidae sp. Uapishka_2 | reverse complement strand
CTTAAACTCCGTATACCAAAGCGTCTTCGCCATCGCATCCGCCAGCTCCATATACGCCATATTCCTCCCCGCACACGCCCTCGTCCCCAATGAAAACGGACTAAACGCCTCCCGCGCGCGCTCAACAGCCTCTTTCGGATTGGTCTCAGACACGATCCAGCGCTCGGGTTTGAACGTGTAGGAGTCGGTGTAGAGGTCCTCGTTGTGGTGTACGGCGTAGGGGTTCACGCCGACGTCGGTGCCGGGGGGGAGGAAGTTGGAGTCGATGGTTATGCCGGTGGGGCAGACTTCGCGCCAGAGGGTGCCGCTGATGGGGGGCGACATGCGGAGCATTTCGTCGATGCAGGCGCGCAGGTAGTGGCAGGAGGCGAGTTTGGGCCCGGTTTGGATTTCGGTGGCGGAGGTGAAGGTGGTGAGGACTTCGGAGACTACTTTGGTGTAGCAGGAGGGGTAGGCGGAGAGGTAGAAGAATAGGGCGGTGAGACCGGTGGAGGATGTGTCGGCCCCTTTTGGGAATGATTAGTTGTCTCGTTTCACGGTGTTGGGAGTGCTTTTCTGAAAACTTACCTGCGATGAGGAGGAATCTGCTTTCAGCCCAGAGCTCGCTCTCTGTGAAACCATTGCCTGTCTCGGGGTCTTTGGCGTCGACGAGGAAGGAGAAAAGGTCGTTCTGAGAGTCTTTCTCTGCCGAGAGGCGTTCCCTCACGAGTCGACCCATCAAATCCAAATACTTCTCACGCATCCAAAGTCCCTTTCTGTAAAGCAATTTTTCCAATTGCAGATACTTCAATTTGGGGTACTGCACATATACTCCGGCTTTGCGACTCGTAGCTGTGACGGCGTCAATGAGAAAGTGATTGTCAGGTTTGGACTGCAACTCGAATGACTGGCCGAAACCGAACTCGCCCATCACGTCGTATTGAAGATGCCTGCAGCAAGCTGTCATGTCGATTGGAGGCGACCATCCAGTATTATCATCATGATAGTTTGGCGTCCTCATGAGGTTTCTCACGAAGATATCGATGTGGTGAAGCATGGTAGGTTCAAAAGCTCTGATAGCTTTGTCTGAAAAGCCTTGACTGAGCACTTTGCGTTTGAATCTGTGGATACCTTTGTCGACCGCGGTGAAAATATTGAAAGCACCGGGGGCTGGGATCATAGTCACGTAGCCGAAAGACTTTTGAACCTCGTCTTTGGAATAATAGATTTCTGAACATGTTAGCTACCTATATCGAACATTTGCCGATCGCGTACCGTGTAATGCAGTTACCGAGTTGAAAACCAGCTTGTTGGGTCCCTGCCTAATGATTGGTCCTGCGACTGAAGTCAGTACGAGCCTGTTGATTCATTCTGTGATCACTTGTCACCATAGCGCCGATGAGATTTCTCTGTCTCGACGTGAAGTTGTCCCTTGACATTGTGATAAGCGCCATAGAAATTACTTATTTTGGCAAGCCAAGGTCCAGGATATTTCGCCAACGGATGAAAAGTCACTCGATAGACCCAGACGACAATGAGCTAAGTCATTTTCTCAGCCAGCATCGTATACAATTCTGTCAATTGGCATACCCTGAGAGCAAGACATGACAGGACAATGAGCGTCCCGTTCCCAAGCACAGACAAAACAGTCGGGCGCTCTGAAGGCAAGAAGCTCTTTGGATTCAGCATTGTTCACACTACTTGGCAGTTTTGCTTTGAAAGAGACCGCTGGGAGCGACTTGGGCCTTTACTTAGGACCCAGAAGCGTGTAAATCCATATGCCATCGATGTATTACAAATGGGGTGTAAGATACCATTTCTGAATGGTATCGAAACCACCACCTCTAAACATGAGACTGTAATTTTATGTCGACATCCATGCGAAAGGTCTGATAGAGCTCAGCCGTAGTCACCTTTGACTTTTCCAATCCCACATACGCAACCTAAAATGCCAACGGCTTATGCGTGCTTATGGGATATGGATGACGGCTGCAGCCCACCACCATAGGAACGTGTCCGGTAGCATCAAGCTAAGACTTACAAAGAAAACTCTGTTGAGACACCATGTGCCGTATGCAGAGGTCCTACCTATTTTGGTCTGCATGCATAAGTGGGTTCGGGGAATTTGGCCGCGTAATTTTTTGTTGATTACTGATCAACACCGAGGATACTCCTTCGGGAAGCGGTTTGCGAACGGTTCTGGACTGCTGATTATGCACGCTTATCTTGCCTACGTGGACGGCGCTAATGCACTGCCAAGTTCGGCTAGAAGTTCGGATAACGCGTGGTCAAGGCTAAGGCTGAGTGAGACATCTTATTGAAACATCTTTGTTTGACTTTTCAAGCCTCATGGATGCATATGTACAAGGATACACCTCCTCTGAAATCTCTTATCTCGAGGATTTTAGGAATGTTCGTGCACGACCTTCGCTTGTCGGTTGGACCTAGAGTGAATGGAAAATGTTCCTAGCTGCAGAGTAAATTGTCCGAATCGCAGGGTTGTCAGCGCAGCTCTCCATCCACGAAAGTGATTAAGGCTTACGGATCATGCCGACCCTTAGCCACGCGGCAAGGCTCGGATTCCGTGTTTAGTTTCCGTTATATAAGCTTATGATACCTTCGGCTTCTCACTCTTAGGATACGGTTTATTACCGCCGAGGAGTATTTTAACATAAGTCTATATGCAGTGAAAGTAATTGTAGTCGTAAGTGAATACCTGACTGGCTTGTCGACTCAATTTTTTTTCTCGCATTCGTCCTCAGGAGCATTTCTCTTCTGGCAGTAGAACCTCCACAAAGTGCGCAACCCATGATAAGCGTTAGACCGTCTGCTTGCCCACCACGGAAATCTGCTTCCTTCGCCATAACAACCCAACTGCAAGGACTTGTATACCTGCAAATCCTGTCATGATTTTCATCTGCAAGTTGTAACCTGAGGCAAATGCTTCCAAGACTTGCATCTGCATTTGGGGAGGAAATTCCTTTGTAGCTGTTATTGACTGCAGCACCTCTGATAATCTCTCTGCGCCAATCAAACTTGTAAGGCTTGAGGTGAGGTGGCTATTCATGACGCTCGAGGCAACAGCCAAGCCCACAGCACCACCAAACACGCGAGATTGGAGCAACGCTCCGCTTGAAATGGCTATTGCATTTGATGAAATATCAGCTGTGTATATTTCGACTTTGGAGGTATTCCTAGGAATCTGCGTATGAACATACCTAGATCTCGACGTTCCACAACATGTGGTGGTATGACAAGTAAGATCCCCATTACGATGCCTATGCCGCACCCAGATAATACCTCCCACCCGTATATCACGGAGGGTATTGTTAGACGGTCCGATAGAGTTGAGAATAGTGCGAGACCTATAAGTTGAATTATTGAGCCTGAGAGTAATAGATATATTGGTGGCACCCTTGTTTTTTTGGCGATTATGTTGATGATCACGCTGCTTAGTGCGATTGAGAAGTTAAAGGGGATGAGGCGTAGACCAGCTCCGAAAGGTGATGTGCCGTAGACGAATTGGAATCGTTGAGGAATGTCGATAACAATAATGTTATATGGTACACCGGATAAAAGCGATAACCTGTGAACATCGTCAAGAATCTACTACTACTTTCTGCAAAGCTTAGACTCACAGTAAAGTTCCCATCCAAGCCCGATTGAAGAAAAAACGCCATGGAAATATAGGCTCTGGTCTCCATTTGTCGCTAGTGACTATTCGCTCGTTGACCAGAAAAACAAGCCAGAGCACACCCGACACGATTAACAGTGAGATAGCTGTTGCTGACTTCCAAGCGAACTCATTCGACGCCTCAAGAAGGACACTCACTAGCATCATCGTGGCACCTAAAAGTAACAGGGCTCCTGACAGATCTAATCTGGACAAAGATCGTATAGATGTTTTTTGCCGGAAGGTAGGCGCCACGTACGATACTAGGCCTTGATGAGGAAAATTGGTCGGCACGCAAATGAATAGAAGTAGCATAGTCGCTGCGCCGGCTGGTACGTTCAGTAAGAAGACCCATCTCCAGCTAGCTTTCTCACTGATTCCACCTCCGATAAGTGGGCCAACGAGGCTACCAAGCGCAGTTGCTGCGGCAATTTGTGCAGCGATTTGAGGATACCTTTCCTCTGGTACCATCTCATATGCAATTACCAAGGTTAGCGACACGCAGCCAGCGGCTCCAATGCCTTGGAACGCTCGATTGGTGATCTGCTGCGACATTGTTTGCGAGGCCCCGCAACCTCCAGAGAAGACGACGAAAATGAACAACGTGGCCATGATTGCTTGCTTCCGGCCAAAGATATCGCTGAGTTTTGCCCATATGATAATCATGCTGGTGTAAGTAACCAGGTAGCCTGTGACGACCCATCCCGCCTGCCGAAATCCGTGCAAATCATCTGTGATAGATATGAGAGATGTCCCAATGATGGACACCTCGATGTTGACAAGAAACATGCATAGCGCCACACTTTGGAGTGATAAACATCAGCTTGACCAAGGACACTGGAAGAAAGCTGACCTTAATGACAGCGCTTGTAGACGCCATCCTTGAACGTAGGACACGCTATCTTGGTTTGATGACTCCACCGTCTCCTCAAGATGGGCCTTTTCATCTGATAAAGATGAGGACGGTTCAAGCTGAGTCGATATGCTACCCTTATCCACTTCAGCAAGTGCTGGAGCTGGAACTTGAACCTTTTGCTCCATAGTCTGCTGTGATTTAAGAAGATTAGGCATTCGAGAGAAACAAGAAAATACCATTGTAAAGTCCGTTTCCGATGATTGGAGTAAGAGCCGACAGGTGAATTACCGTAATAATTACGGTATTATAATACAGTAAAACATACAGTAGCATTGTGTAACAGCGTTGGCGAGAAGAACTAGCAGTAGCGTCGGAAGCCTTAGTCTGACAGTGGCTCAGTGGGAGTGTGGGAGGTCGGGCCGCAATTGAATCGGTACTTCACCTCATATGCAGGCACGGCGAGACACTCTGAGGTAGCATGCCGCCTGCATGAACTATTGATTGTATCAACTTCTCAGTACGTACTGTACTCCACTCTTTTTTCCTTTTTTTCTTTGCCTTTTTCCTATGGGCGTTTGAATGCGGATTCTAATCCATGACTAGCCTTGTCATCAATGAATCTTAGCTCTGAGAATTTAGATCCATGCTTAGCACGGTTCGCCATTGGCTACTTAATGAAGCTTAGTCCGGTATACAAAGGCGCTATACAAAGAACGTCAGCGGCTTTCCTTGAAGAATCCGATGTCACCGCTCTCGCAAGCAGGTAGACCAAGCATGACCGATTCACGAACGGCAATCGAATAAGCACGATCGAAACAGATAAGACAGTAAAGGCGATCCTACACTATACCGTTTATGTTAATACGAGACTCCTTGCAACGCTTCCTACGGCTCCACATGGTCGTGATCAACCACACTCTTTGGGCTCTTCGACTCTATTCGTCTGCTACATCTGTTGCCCCATATCGGTCCGCAAATTCTTGAATCCTTTGCAACGTCTGACACCGTCACGTCTCTGACTGCCCTTGACCTGCATACCCTTGCCCTTTCTGTGTCAGCTCTTCTCTCAGCCGCACGGTAAGCCACCGACACGGAGACCTGTAGAGATGGAACGTGATTTTCACCTTCTCGAATCCTACGGCACTATTCCCTGTGAATTCCTGCGGCCGTGTGAAAGCAATGTTCCCACTTTTAACGGACATCATGACACACGAAACGGTGAGCGCAATACAGCTAAAGTGATCCTCCAACCGTCGATGTGGCAGGCAACCCGCCACCCGCCTGCCTCCTCCTATTCCCTTATCTCGCCCCAATTCTAGACGTTTAGATGCTTCCTTGTTGAATAGCTAGATTGCTATCTCAGATCCTACTCGCTGGGATGCGTTTTGAATTCGACAGTGGCTCCATCCTTCGTAGCGAAGTGCGGTTTGTTTTCTTAGGATCAGTATTTGCCACGATCGAGACCGAATTTAGCGAAGTCATATAGTCCCTTTGATCCTTTCTTCGAGGAGAACTCAAGACTTGTTCATAGTATCTCCCGGCCAAGGTAACAGCTACAATGACTACCACGATGACCTCCACCATGGAGGCTCCCGTAAAGAATCTCGAAGCCAATTACACCAGCCACCCGTCGGAGTTGGTCAAAGGAGGTGTACGTTTCCAGATACCTCGTCTCGGTTTGCATACTTATCCACAGTGCAGGAGGTCAACTCGAAGTACACCTCTCAGGACTTGCGAAATGCGATACCTGCGCACTGCTTCAAGCCGTCATATTTCTGGTCATTCTTCTACCTTGCTCGCGACCTCCTGGTCTCAGGGACCTTGATGTATGCTGCGTACAGCTACATCCCGCAAATTGAGCTTCCCCTGGCCCGTTGGGTCGCTTGGGCCGCATATGGTTATGTACAGGGTCAGCAAATGACAGGTATCTGGGTACGTCGAATTAGCCCAATGCCTCATGAGACAGATATTAAGTGTAGCAAAAGGTTATCGGCCACGAGTGTGGACACGGTGCCTTCTCGACGAACGACTATTTGAACGACACCATTGGATGGTTGACGCACTCTGCCCTCATGACTCCCTACTTTTCTTGGCAATCAACTCACCGAAGACACCACATCTACGCGAATAACCTTGTTAAAGACCATAATTATGTCCCCCCACAGATGGGGAAATACGCTTCACTTATGGGCATCGACGTCGAGCACATCGAGGAAATGGCCGAGGACTCACCACTTTACACTTTTGCAAGAATGGTCTTCCAACAGATCGTTGGATTCCCTTGGTACTTGACAGCAAACATTACCGCAACCCAAGGAAGTTTGGCGAACAAGAACCCACCATCGAAGTATCCTCTGGGAAACAGCCATTTCCTACCCACCAGTGCTCTGTTCAGGCCAGAAGAGTGGCATCTCATTTTGGCTTCGGACATCGGCATTGGGTTGACGATGCTCGGGATTTGGTACGCAAGTACCATAGTCGGAGGTCAAGCTGTCGCGCTGTTATATGTGATGCCTTATATGTGGGTGAACCACTGGATCGTAGCCATAACCTACCTTCACCATACACATCCCGACATCCCCAAGTATGAACCGGAGGCCTGGACATTCTTGAAAGGTGCCACTGCAACGGTGGATCGTGGACTCGGTTTTGGTGGCAAACATCTCATGCATAACATTGCTGACTATCATGTTATCCACCACATCTTTTCGTAAGTCCCAAAGGTTCCCTGTTCTAACAATTTTGTGAGTACCTTTGGGCTTGCTGATCGCTGATTTCTCCCCTTGCACAGTCGCATTCCGCAATACTATGCCGAAGAAGCAACGAAGGCCATCATGCCACTGTTGGGCGATTCCTATCATGAGGACAAGGAGCGCTCGTTCTGGTACTGCATGTGGGAGTCTTTCACCCAATGCCAGTACGTTGTGCCTGATGACCCGACGGCTAAGCCGGAGAATCGTGCCATGTACTACAAGGGCGGCCCATCACCACCTATTGAAATTAGCATGGGTAGAGGCGGACTCAAGATGGAATGAACTCAACAAGACTGTAAGGTGAGCTATGCAATCACACGTTGGGGACTTTGGGTGATGGATTCGGGGTAAGCGGTCTGAGGTACGGTATACATAGTATAGGGACACTCCTTTGGAGGCGTGTATTTTCTCTGGACATAAATAGACAACTGCATCTAGAATGAGGTTAGACATTGCAAATTAAACGGCATCCCGATCCTTCTTACTCGACATAGACCCCTTTTTGGCGCTCACTCGTCACGGCGGTTTTCCGGTTGAACTCCTTTGGAACGACAAGAACCTGCCGAAGCTTGAAAGTAGAGAGAGATGATGTTGCAATGTGAAAGACACTTGCAGGCAAGATTTACCTCGGGAAAAAGAGCTTAGTCGAACGGCGTTGAGATCTCCTGCTGCCAAGTGAATGAACGGCTAAAGCAGGCCATACCGACAACGTGAGAGATTCCCTCGACTTGGTATTGCAAGGTGACATAAACCTGGCCCTAGCTTACTCAAGGCTTGTCTAGACTCTGCCCACTTTAGTTAGCGCCACGCCCTGAGGGTAGTTACGGGTGGTGCTGTACCCGGATTGGGTAATGTATCACCTGCTCGAGGTGATTTACGCTCCTCCGCCTCCCAACACACCTAGCCCCCTGTATTCGAATATGAAGATACGCGCTCGCCTTCAAATAGCTTGTTCCAGGTGAGGCCAGAAATAGCCGTTAAGATAGGGGATCAAGAGGAGCAAGGTCAAGGAGATGAGGTTACACATCACCCGCCACTGCATCTGATTGTTCTTTTCCATGTCTCTTCGTGTCTGTACCTTCTCCGACAGCCCAACGGGTTGCGAGTTGAAGATAGCGTTGTAAGCCGTGTACATACTTGGTGTGTTGGGAGAAACCTTCTTCGAGGTAGTCTCGGACTTCTTCAAGCCCTTTTTCGTAATCTAGTACCCAAGGTCTTCGCTTTCCACGCTGTTTACCAGGCGGTCCCTCAACATCGACGTATTTTTCCCACCCCGGAGTACTCTTCTTGGAAAAGCTGTCATCTTCGCTGATAGCTTTGAGATATCTGCATACCCGTGACCGGTCTTTAAGGAATTTCCATGTATCCTTGTTGTCGTAGTCAGTCGTGTCCTGCTTGTTCCACAGACAATGCTCATCGCATTCCTAAAATACAACAGGAAGTCAGCCCAAGAGTCGTCGCGACAGAGGGACCGCCTAAAAGCCCATCTTGAAGGTATACGAGGCGTACTCAGCCCATTGTGTACTCTCATGGCAAAGTTCAAGGCTATCATTCACAGTTCGGGAGACACATACATTTGAAACGTGTGACCTTAGATGCAAGCGTTGTCCGCTTTCTCGGTCTATGGCAAACAATGCACAGGTCGAGCGGATCGTCGTCCCTGATAGTCGTGGAGGCCACTGGGCTTCCATGAAGCAGCCTCTTTGGCGCTCAACGCCGTCCTCTGTCGTCGAATACACGGTTTCGATCATGATGAACGGAACGACAATTTCTTTACACACAGAGAGACCCAAAATGTACCAGTGGTGGGCATCACTGTCATCCCTGATCCAACGTCGTCGGATAACCCTTCCAATATCTAGATAACGTAAAATGCAAGATTTAGCATCAACGGGAATTGCATCGACTTCTTCCCTGGAGGCTGCATTGTGAACAACCTCTTGTATTGGCCGATTGAGAAGATAGTCGAGAGCCCACCTGGGTAATTGCAAGGATCGTTCACCAGCCTCGATATTGCATATCAATTCGGCCATGGTCAATCTGCATTGAGACCAAGATAAGCTTGAATTACATAGATGGTAGAGACGGGCTCGGAACCGAGGGGTAAGAGGTGAAGACCGACGGGCTTCGAAAGTGTACGTAACTCAGACAAAACTGGGTTCTGAAGGGACTTCACCAGGGACTTACTTGTCCGACCCCGTTACATTCAATTTCACGACTTCTGAATCGGCTACGGTGGAGTCATCGAATGAGGGGTCAAAAATCCAGTAAGCCAATCGAGCTGCTGCTAATGCACCTTGACATCCAAGCCAGATAAGAGCCCGCGTGCTTGAAGCCTGCGGATTCTGTCAGATATAAACTTCAAACACCTTGAAAGCTGCCAAGGCTCAAGAGTCTGCAGACAGAACGAGGCCTTGGGGTATAGGCCTACTTCTCCTATGCAGGACGGGAATAATCCGAGCTCTAGAATGGCACGTACGCTTTTAATGATCGCATATTGACAGACATATGCCATAGCCGCGAGAACGGAGAACACAATCAAGCAGGCCTTGATGACCTTCGTTTCCAAAAAGGCAGTACTCCCGCAAACATGGAGCACGTCTTTCCCATGTCGTTCATGATCGACTTGGAGGAGTTCAAGTGTTTGCCCAGGCTGTCCCGGTATTGGGCTTCGTCTGGAATGTAACGTGTCCCATTTGCTGAGAGTCATTTGCTTAGCGGGACAATTGCTCTGTCTGTCGTAGTAAAGCGGAAGGCCCACAAGGAAGATTAGGCAGGCATGAAGTCCAGGAATTGCTACGAATTTAACCCATGACCTGTTGGGGCCCGCCGATTAGCGATGTTGCTTATGTCCGGGTATTCTCACCAGAACGAGTGTCTTCCCTTAGCTCAAGGCCCCTGAAATGGTTCATATAAAAAAGTTGACATCTGTTTGAGGAAACCTATGAGAGAACCTACACACCATTCTGTTTGGACAATCTCAAGGAGCCAGCTCGTACACCCAGAACAAACGAGCAGGGAAGTGATTATCAGGATCGGGTTCTGTCTCAGGGCCTTCTCGCCCCCAAGATTTCCAAGATTAACAACGATCTGATGGTCCCATAAGTTCCCACAATGTCCAACGACATTTGTTATCGGGGTATTTGCGCCGCTGAAGTATCTGCTCATGATTCAGAAAGAGAGCCGCTGGTGCCAGGAGCTATGCAGAGCGAGCTGCGATTTCAGGGCGTAAAAAAAGACAAAACACTGTCTTTAGTCCTGACACGCACCACATAGACCGTTTTTGGCCGAGATTGACGAGACACGATGCTCTCATTTCATTGAGGAATCAATTGTTCCTCTCATCATAGGACAAGAACGATGTCAACGTACCTTGTTGTTTTAGTTATTATCACACCTGAAGCGGATAACTTTACAAGCACCCTACTACATTTGACAAGCGATCCTGTAGTTGGTGATTCGCCTGGTAGATACCCATAGATCCCACGTATAGAATCGAGATTGAAGCCCGCTTGCTGACAATACTTGAGTCCCAATGCGAGCTTGATCGAACTCTTTACCAGGCCCAGCACTCCTAGAAGCGAAAGAGAAGATGCAATGACAGTGCCCCAGCCGAAATTATATGCCAATGCGTTCCTCTCTACGCCATCGGTGCAAAAGAGTCCAAGAAGAGCAGCGAGGTCCTGACTTCCACTGGCAAGGTCACTCGCTGTGCTTGACATCTCTGCGCTGTTCAGGTTCCTGTTGACACGAAAATTGAAGATCAGTGATGCTGGGAATTAGCATAGAGACAATGCTCGATACATGTAGGTGCACTAGGGCTGGGTTTCGTTTTGGGGCGGAGCTGAACATTTTAGCCGCCTGCTGTTGCCTGCTCCCCAATGGTGTCCAGGCCGTAAAAGATACAGAGGGTCTACCGGGCTAGACGCCCCATAGTTCTAGGCTCTAGAGTGCCCGTAGCTTTGATCTCTCGCGAGGATACAGGGGCGGTCGCCCTACATAGAATAGTGTGAGTCTGGTGGGTGACGTCGGGGCAGATTGCTGTCACCTTGGCGCGTCAACCTTGGAAGCGCGTTTCTGGATTTGGTACCCCGTTCCACCACCGTCCACTTTCCAAGAGCCCAGCAATTGCAGCGATCTTCACTGCATTGCTTCACTCCTGAGGATGGTCTACATTCGTTCAAAGAACTTGGAGGGTCTCCACCGCTACAAGTACGCCGGCGTCGACCACTCCCTGACCTCGAAATACGTCCTCAAGCCCTTCTACAACAATGTCGCTATCAAATGCTTCCCCATGTCTATGGCACCCAATGCCATTACCCTGTCTGGCTTTGGCTTTGTTGTGATCAACTTTCTAACCTTGCTGTGGTACAACCCAACCCTCGACCAGGATATGCCGCCGTGGGTGTACGCATCTTGGGCAATCGGCCTATTCCTTTACCAGACTTTTGATGCCGTGGATGGTACACAAGCAAGAAGGACACATCAGAGTGGGCCTCTGGGGGAGTTATTTGATCATGGAGTAGACGCTTGTAATACTGTGCTTGAAGTCCTGCTGTTTGCAGCGGCTGTGAACTTGGGTCAGAGCTGGAATACTATCTTGACATTGTTCGGCTGTGAGCTCTCTCCGTTTGATTCGTCGTGCGGTCCATGCTGAAACTGGTTGCTAGCTACGCTCACCTTCTACATACAAACTTGGGACGAGTATTACACTCAGACCCTCACCCTCGGCGTTGTATCCGGTCCTGTTGAAGGTATCCTGACTCTTTGTATTGTGTACGCAATCACCGCCGTAAAAGGAGGAGGAAGCTTTTGGCAACAATCTATGCTACAAACCATTGGCGTTGCAAAGCACGGAATCATACCCGACTATTTCTATGACATGCCATGGAATCAGTGGTACATGGTGTATGGAGGCCTTGTTCTCGTTGCGAATACCATACAGAGGTACATTTGCCCTTTGTGCAAGATTCATGACCCATAATGGGTTCGCTGATATCGTTGCAGTGCCATGCACGTAATGGAAGTGCAGCGAGAGCGGAAAGAAGACCCCATCAAACCATTATACGGTCTCCTTCCTTACTTTGCTACATGGGCTTTTGTCCCGTCGTACCTCTACCTACAGCCGGTCATACTCGAGCACCATCTGATACCCTTCGTCTTCTACGTTGGACTCATCAATGCCTACTCCGTCGGTTTGATGATCATCGCTCATTTGACCAAAACCCCCAAGTTCCCCATGCACAATGTCCTTACAGTTCCATTGAGTCTCGCTGTCCTCGATTCAGCGGGCCCTCTGATAGGATTATGGCCCAGTGCTCTTCGAAGCGGAACCTACCAAATCGCCTTCGTATTCATGTGCATGGGCCTGAGCATCGGCGTGTATGGCAGCTTTGTCGTGAGTAAATCGTCAAATTTTATGTACACCCGCTGAACATATATAGTACGATATCATCACCACGATTTGCG
The DNA here is from genome assembly GCA_035521555.1 of Lecanoromycetidae sp. Uapishka_2. NCBI lineage: Eukaryota > Fungi > Ascomycota > Lecanoromycetes > Lecanoromycetidae sp. Uapishka_2. Next base: position 8,926 of record JASZXT010000460.1, on the reverse strand, counting down.
ACTATCTCGACATCTGGTGTTTGACTATAAAGCATCCTTATAACGAGGAAGATGAAAAGAAGAAGGCAAGGTAAGGGACATTGGACTTGTGAGCGTCTTTAAGCCTTAATCACCCGACTATATCTCGTGGTCCGATTAGCATTTTTGATTCGTTGCTATGATGATACCATAAATCGATTCTATTCTTGATAAGCTTGCTCCTGATATTGTCGATCGCTAACGTGAGCTTGAATGTTGCTTGGAGATTATGACCCTCGTGACAACCTGTTTTAGCTCAACCTCCCAAGACGAGTCCTAGCTTTTGAGACTATAAACGCCTGCTGGGAATCCATGGGCCAAGATTCAGACCAAAACACGCTCAATCTTGAAGTGATCATGCGTTGTTACTATCACTCCTTAGAGAGCAACCAGCCATATCTTCTTGGCCCCTATCACGCGTACACGCCAGGTTCATCGCAACCAAATCAATTTCTCGATTTGGAAGTCCAAAGTTGACACGCGCCTTACCGACATCTTCTTCCTTCCGCAACAGATTGAAATGCTTCGTTTGACCAACTTGCTCATTCGTTCGAGTGTCAGAAAGCTGTGCACACCCTCTCATTGCCCTCAAGCCTCCACAAGATCACCAGCATTGCTCAAAGCATACCTCCTCTCCACCAACCCACTGCGCTTACCAATGGGAACAGCAGGATTCCAACACCAGGAATTAGAGCACGGATCCTTGCACAAACAGATGGAATTGACGCCCGATATGCCCGCCGATTTGCCGTCGCCGCAATTGTCCCATTGTCCACCCGGACAGGCAGTATCGCATAGGACCTGCCCTAGGGGTGTGCTTTTGTCCTTTAGGGCGTAAATGTCAGTAAGTGTCCTGCGTGGGCGTGTGGAGAGTGAAGGGTTGATGACTTACTGGGCAAGGTTTTGTGGGCAACGATGACGGGGCCGCTGTTGTCGAGGAGGGTGATCCCGGCGGTGCAGGTGCTACAGTTTGCATCTGATACGGCTGGAGCTCAAAGATCATGCACTCATCCGTGACCGTGCCGCCGTGCTTCGCATTGCTGTTATCCGGCGCGGGCGGATCACATTGGTCAACGATGTCGTTTATATACCCATTGCACACATTCTCATCGATTTTGTAGGTGATGGACTTGTCCTTGCACTGATCGGTCGTGGCCCACTTGGTGAAGTACGCTATTCAGAAAGCGATGACGAGAACCTCCTCATTTATTGCGGATCGGCTCATCTGAAGTTGATTGACCGAAGTACAGGCACCTTCCGCGACCCAGATCACGATAATGTTGATGTCAGGGGAATTGTCCCAGCTGCAAATTCTGTAGACGCGTGCTCCTCGAATGCTCAAGCATTTGGTTATCCAACCCTTCCAGGCAAGAAACCAGGCTTCATTGACGTGATGTGCCAATCGGCCTTTGATAAGAGCGACATCGATCCAGCTACCAATTTGCCGGTAGAAGTTGCCAAATGGCGCACATAAGGTAGATTGGATAATGTAAACACCCGAATGAAAGACCTTGGGAAAGTTGGTGTCGACTTTCTAGAGAAATATCTGAGTATAAAAATTCTCCACGAGATGATGCACGTGGGAGATTGCATCAAACGTAAGTGCTCGCCAATGATGGATGTATTATGAACAATACTGACAGCTCCAGTGCCCGCTCGGTTGCCTGAGAGCAAGAAAGGAGAACAATATGGATATCACCGAATCATGGCAAAAGATGGTGACAATTACGTATTATCACCCACGGATAAACAGAGCAATGCGGATAGCTACACATTCGCGGCGGGAGTATGGTACTTACCTCCGTATTATTCCGAATCAGGCACATGGGTATTGAACAAGAAGGCTGATATATTCACACCAATTGGCATACCTCAGCGTTAGCGAACAAGACAGAAAGTGGCACCATATCTGAGGTAGATTACCCCAGGTCGCAATGCGACTTTGTTCACGAGAGCCTAATGCCTGACATGAAAAGGCTGTCACTATCCACGATGACTCGTGGAAAAGGTAGCTTACCCCAATATATATCGTTGCACTCTGTCTTCGCCTTTAGTAGCCTGGCGTAGGAGAAGAGGCCGCTATCCGCAATGCAATTGACACATAGTCTGGCTCCGGATTGTTACTCGGACCGTTGGCGGCCCTACGAATTGCGAAATCTAGATCGCCGTCTTCAATTCCATTCTTCAGGGCCTCTACCTCCAAGCATGTGACGCGCGCAATACCACGCTGGTCATCCCCCTCACGCGCGCTTGCATGGAACCTTTGCTGCTGAGTCTGCTCCCACGTGACCCCTTTCACTGACGGATATGGTCGAAACGATCCTGCAACTACATCCAATACTCGTAGTCGAGGATCAGGACATACCCAGCGGTGACTTTCTCTGACTTGCTTCATGTTTGACCATACATAATCCCATAAATGAGAGACGCTAGCATAGGTTGCAGCAGGTTGAAGTGGGTGATCGGGGTCTGCGATGTTGATTTCTAAATAGAATTCAAGCTTGACGAGGGACCAGAATGATCTTATAATGCGGTCGAAAATGGAATAAGGCTATGTACACATGATCTTTAGTGAAATCAAAAGAGACCACTTTTCGATTCGACATACCCATTGACCTTGATATCCAATGTCGAGCCCCAAAATGTCAAGATTTGGGCATTGAATTCCTAGTGCTTCTATTTGTTCTTCTGATAGGATTTGCCGACGTTGAGGTCCCAAATTCGATTCATGTTCATGAAGTCGCAAGACTTTGAGCGATTTACCCAGGTGTTCGAGAAGCTCAGCGTCCATACAAGAAGTGGCTCCTGTCAAGTCCAACTCTTCAATAGAGTTGCATCGGTAGAGAAACTCGCACATTTCGTGTAGGTCGCTGCGGTCATCAAGCCGCTGATCATTGAAGGCAACTTTTAACGATGTTAAGCCTTCACAGCTCAAAACTGGTACGGAACAGACGTTCAAGATCGAGAGGCTTTTCAATCTTGACATATCTGTCATCGCTGCCAGATCACTTACGCCTGTGACTCCGGAACAACATCCGTTAAGCTGTAACGTGCTTAGATGTAGACATTTGCCCGGGACATCTTGCCATTGAGGTCCGGGCTCGTCGTCATTCGGGTCTATTGTGATTGACAATGTTTCCAAATTCGGACACGAGTGCGCTGTCGCTTGAAGCTCCGAGAATGCTTCAAAGTGGCCGCTGGAGAGTATCACCGCTAAAGATACGAGCGTAGGATTAGAAGACAAGTCAGACAGCGTGACGGACGTGTCAAAGACTCCCATAATCTCATAGTATAGGTGAATTTGGGGGTGAAGATTGACAAGGTTTTCCAAGATGAGTAATGGAATAGAGTGACCAGCACCCCAACTGCTGGGCGTAAGTATAACCACGAGAGGATAGTGATCTTCATGAGCACAAATTGCGAACATACTCCAATCGCTTGAGACGCTGACATTTCCGAAGAAAGTCAGCTAGAAGCTCAAGAATCCTGGTACACGCCGGATCGTGCAAAGAACAAACATTTCGTGGTCGGAAGTTGATTGTTTGAACGTTAGCAATGTATCTCTTGTGGTGGAGCAGCAATATGATGTTGGGAGTGTAGCGGCTTAAATGAAGCGTGCGGTAGAGGAATCTCTCAGCTAAAGAGTAGATGCTTTTTGAGGCAAGAGCTAGGTTTAGCAATGATTTAGGGCAAGTCTTCTCAAGCTATGAGGTAGTGAGTCTCTGAAACATGGCAGTGAAGCAAAGAACGGCCTCACTAAATCTACAAGATAGATGATTATATCGGCGTTTAAAGTCGACGTGAAGATCCCCATAGATACAGGTTTTGATAATGGTGGGAGCCTGTGGATTTTTGATTCAGAAAATGTCAATTCTGTCCATCAAAGGAAAATAAAACTCGAAATCCCATCAGATGTAAGAACAATGCAAAATGGCTGAGATGTAGTTCTATTGTAAGGCTGATGACTAATCCACCTCGCCAGCGCCGACCTTGCGGGTTAGCCGAGCCATTCAGTCGGAACGTTCGCTCCTTCGTCGTTTTTCTGCCACCACCCTAATACTTGACTCTTCTTGACGAGGGAATGGTTGGATGAATGCGCCCAATACCTTACCAATGCAGATGGAGCGAGTGGGGCGCAGTGCAGCTTTCATGCAGTCAAGAAGAGTGTGGCCAATCAATTGCATTTGGGATGAGTAGTCGCTCGCTACTGCGGGGCTGTGCTCGGTACTCGACTTGTCCAGACGCTTGAACATAGCCTAATTAGGTTGACAGGCAGTCTTTTGCAATCTTCTTCCATATAAGGTGCATATCGCATTTAAAAGGATCCGATGTTATCCACTATTCTGATCGCGGGTTCATGTGAAAATGTTTCAGCCAAGTCTGAATCATTGTATCAAGAGACTCTGTTTCCACCCGACAGAAGGCGAAGCCCAAGGTGGTCTCAGAGGTCTCGAGGTGAGGTCGAGATGTACCGGTAATGGCCTTACCAGCTATGATGAAGGCGTTTTGGACCAAAACAACATTGCAGAATGGCTGGCGAAGGCAAGCCCATCTTATACAATAACACCAATTTCTGCGTGCTCATATTCGTTACAGACCTCAGATGATGCAACAAGGGAAGGTGCTTGTCTGAGATTGATGTAACTGTTCATGCCAAGTATCGCTTTCGACGGCTCTAATTAAATACAAGACTGGTAGCACGAACAGAGCATTCGGAGCACTTCCACCATCTTCCTTGTTCGGAGTTTACATTTCGCTCAATACTTGAAGGCTGCAGGTTTTCTGATGCTTATACTGCTTGTTTGATATGTCTGGGGGCTCAGTATAATTGGGACGAGATTATGATTCCTAACGGAGACGTTTCGTTATGTAAGTCCTTGCTGGAAATCCGGGTGATAAAGCTCGTTTGACTTCTTGCAAAGCATTCACTTCGAAGACGTTTGCGTATCGAGTAGGTAGCCATGCGATGACCTTGACATACAACTTTAGGACGAATACAACAAATGCAATAATCCACGGTGGTCGTGATACAAGCACCACGGCACGAATGATCGCAATGCTTAAAGACAAAGCCGATTTCGCAGATCATCCTGGTCTCCTACCGTTAGTTGTTGCGTACCTGGTATGGGAGACCTCACATGAAGAGTACGATTCTCTACGTAGGGAAATGGAAAAGCTAGAGGACATGACAGGACATGGAACCTTGATTGGCCCTACAAGGACCAAGACTGCGTTGAAATTGTACGAACAAGATCTGGATGCAATGGCACGGGAGTTCAGCATTTTCTCCTCCAAAGTGGCATCGAAGGTTGAGAAGGCGAGGAATATGTTCATTCGGATACCAAAGCTTATTGCGTTTATCGAGAAATTTGATGAGATGGTATCTGAAAACCATGATGGACCCCCAGCCAATTCGAGCAAGGGCATATACAACGCATCATCAGCACGCCGGAATGATGCACTTCGGAAGAGCGAGAAGCTTAGAAGACAAGCAAATGGTATTGCAAGCAACTGGCAATGCCAGATTCAGCGATACGAGGCGTTCGAGAAAAATATACATATTCAGCTAGCGGTTGTAAGTCACACAATCACTCAAAACTCTTGAAAGAATCTTGACATCAGAGATAGATTTATAATGCCGCTATACAGCGAGACAACAGGCTGAATCTTCAAATTGCCCAACTTTCAGCCAAGATTGCTGCGGAGACTAAACGTGATAGCTCTATGATGAAGAGTATTGCGCTTCTGACGATGCTGTTTTTACCAGCAACATTCGTGTCGGTATGTAAGACAATCTTGTAGTAACCGGTATAATGGCCTTTGGCCTTTTCTACAAATACCCTAAGATCAGCTACACATTTTCACTATAAGCTGACAGGCTACCTTGCTTACACTAGACACTATTCGCGATGCCATTGTTCGACTGGAACGCCGATCATCTTTCCAGCGTTGCTGGACCTTATGCATGGATCTACGTCGCTGTCGCCTTGCCTTTGACAATTGCCGTCATTGTCGTGTGGCTCATTTGGTTGAATTTCGGTCATCTTTGGCGTCGGGCAGATCATGTCGAGGGACTACAAAGGAGTATTTCTGGGTCTAGCGGTGACGAAGAGCAAGCTTCTAGTGGCAAGACTCTCATGAATGACTTCAAGAAACGATTTTAGGTCTGGAAGGGATGCACCCTGCCGGATGAGAGGGACACAAAACCCCAGATGCTGCGCGTCCCTCACTTTGGCATAGACCCGGTAATACGGAGTAAGAGCCGATGAACTACAAAATTCTGACGATAAATTGGCTTAAGGTAGCGAATAGGGCTATTTCTTGGACGGTGCAGAATCTCTTCTTATATTTCCTCATCCGCTTACCAGCCTACTATACGTCAAACCTTCCCCAACCATGGAAGATATACTCATCATTGGATTTGGAGTCATTCGAGAAGCCTTTCAATGCCAAGCCCACCAGATGAATTTCAGATAAATATACGATGAAAGTGTGTGGACGGAAGAGACAACGAAAAGGGCACTACTTGATTCGGTAACGCGCGGACAAGGCGAAGATGATAATCGAAGGAAAGTTTTTGAAATTCCGTACTTTATACGTAAGGAACTTGATTGTAGGATCGAAGCAGAGATAATACGCGCTACTAGGAGAGATAGCCTCGTAAACCTACTTAAAATGGGGTACCATTCCGTAACGAAGAAGTTGAAGACATACGTAGGCCGAACTACATATTCCATACCTAAGCTAAAACCCTTAGCGTCAGCGGATCTTAGTAGCGCGCCCAGATCTGGTAGACGTACCTTACCTCAGTATCTTGCCTCACCCTGGGAGGACGTCGCTCGCCTTCAAAGGGTGGCTCGGGTACCCTAAGGCTTTCAAGCTCAAAGGTACAAACACTACGATCTTCTACGGAACTCGAGCAAGCACTTAGGAGTGGAATTCCGAACGGAGGGAGAGTCCATTCCACCTGTGAGCTCTAAAGGCTTGACTCAAGACCGTGGCCCCTACCTAGAATACTAGTACCTACACCGAGCATGAGCGAAAAGTTCGATCAACTAGACATTTCCCTACTCATAGACTCCTACGCGATCCACTTATATTGTAAGTGCCGCAACTGCGCCCGACTTCCACCCACCTTGCACTCGAATACAGGTGGCCGCACCTCACGTTCCATATAAGCCACGTGTTTGCATTATCAGCGTTGAGCCCAGCCTTGCTTGGAGTGGCTTACAACAGACTGCTTGTCCTTTACCCAGCATTGGTGTCCATGCAGCCCGACTTTGGAACCAAGCCTTGGGTGACCAGCAATGCGGCCACCTGCCAGATCTACACCTGCGCAATGCGGCTTTGACAGGATCGAAAGTCCGAACTTGTGCGCAAGCGAGGAAATATTTCAAGGCCGACAACGAGACTGATAGGCTCTCAGACGCGGGCGAAACAATTTATAGGAGGAAACATTCGAAACCAGAAACATATATGCGACGAGCTCCAAACAAAAGCCACATTTCGAATTTCCCGGCGGGAGTTGGTGTCGCAGGTGCGGTCCAAGTCACATGCTGCATCCTCTTGTCGTACAACAAGGCTGGCGAGGATTGCGTGCCTCAACTCCGCCAACTGCTTACCACACCTCGACTCTGATAGACAAAATCTACAAAAGCGCGCACAAGACTACGACGATAATGAACGTCATAATGAACTGTCGTTAACGGTCAGAGCTCCACTTCCCCAGATCAGCGCTAGAAGTCGCCATCTCCCAGAAATGAGAACCCAATTTCTGAGCCAAATGGCCCCGGCTAGGTCGCACAACCTTGCAATGATAACCAATCGTTCCCTCAAAGATCGCAACATTAGCTACACTAAGCAAAGACTACCTATGCAGGTACCGGCCCCTGATTGCTTTTTACCAGGGGTAGACGCCCGAAGCCAGCGTATGAGAACCGGGATCACCAGGCGCTAGAAGTTTCATTTAGTGCTTAATTTCCGCCTCTGTGCTACAACCACACCAAAAACCACTCACACCAACCTCCCACATGGGAAATTACACTCATTTCCCACCCATGCGCAAAATGGCACACCTATCGCCACACTATGCTCGCCATTCTGACCATACAGTCATAGACTGGCCCATGGTTACTCCATCCGACCCATCCCTGCCTAGATTACTCACCAACATGCTCATCCTGACTGGCTGCCAACCCCAAAATGCCCCAAACTTGCGCGAGTAAGGATTAGCTCGCTCAATATTGCTGCGGCAATTACTGCCTCGTCTCATATTTGTATCACTTCGCTCTGCCTCCCCCCAGATCCTGTTGCATCCTTTTGCGCAAAAAGACACTCTGTCGCACAATCACACTCTTTACCATTTTCACACTCTCTACACTCGTTGCGAACATCTGGTTATCGAAGTCGCAACCCACGCTCTCTACAGCAAGAACAATCACATTTGAGTTGATCTCATTATTATCAGTCACTATCTGAACCAAAGTCGCAAAGAATAAGCCAAGATTAGACATCGCGTGCCTCGAAGGACCAAGAACTCGTACAAGTTGACAACTCCGACCAAGTAAACAGTCAAGAAGAATCGGAGGAGACCAATACACCTGCAAGCACACAAGCAAACGGTCTCGCGCAAACATATCGTCACCACCGCAATCGAACAAGCTCATCGCACAACCTCATCACTGCGCAAAACCCACATCCCCAGCGTACGCGCTCACCAAATTCTCACAAACCCTCCGCGCGCACCACTGCGCACACCCACATCACAATGCGCCCCTCAAAACCCCTCACCCTCGCCCTCCTCTCCACCCTCGCCTCCGCCATCACCATCACCAAAACAACCACCTGCACCTCCACCTCAACCACAACCCTCTACCACACCTTCGCCTCCACAACCCAAACCCTCATC
>JASZXT010000459.1:0-21736 GCA_035521555.1 Lecanoromycetidae sp. Uapishka_2 | reverse complement strand
GGGTAGAGGGTAGAGGGGTGCGTTTGGGTGTGAGTGATGGGTGATGGTGCTTCTAGTGTGATGGCCTTTCTTTTTTGTCTTTTTGGGCTTCGTTGCACATAGAATCTTGCTTGCGTTCTGGGAATTGGGGGCTCGTACATAGAAAAGCTTGGGGACTCTGTGATTCATGGAGCTCTGCATTAATCGTAACGAACTTGTGCTGTGAAGATTATTTGCCCTTGAATGCAGCTCGATGGTAAGAACTCTGGTTGATTTCGCTAGAGCAGAAAATAGAGAAATGATTCCAAACTTTTTGTTATCACACGCTTGATAATTTCGTAGATTTGACATCCCAACCTTTCTCATTGCCATGTCAATTTGACGCACTACGATTGTTTTTCACAAACGCAGAAATGACCCTCATCAAACATCCTATTCATCACTCTGCTTTCCCCCATCATGGCTCCCATGAATAAACACCTCCACCCCAACCTCATTAGCCCAACCCGGCTGCAACTCCATCTCATTCCACGCTGTCTCCACATCCACCTCTAGCACCGGCGCCGTTTCGCTGATATTGACAGTATGCATCGGAATCACTTTCCCTTGTATCGTAATCAATATATCATCTTCGATAGACCACCCGTGCAAAGAAGAAATATAGATCCCCAAAACACCCAAGGCTTTCAAAGCTACTTCGACATGAAGCCTGCCCTTTTCATTGACGTCAATATCCGTGCGTGTGGCGGCGCAGGCGCCTGTCATTTTGCCTAGGAGGCCGAGGACTGCGATTTTTGTGGGAGCTGAGGCTGAATTTTTGGCAGTGGATGGGAGTGTGACGGAGTGGAGACGGTAGGCGGAGAGGATTTCGTAGCCTTTGACTTCTACTTCTAAGGCTACGACGGGGGTTTCGCTGTCCAGGGAGATGGAGCGGGATATCTCGCATGTGGTATATGCGCGTATGACGTACTCTTGGCCGCTTGCGATTCCGGGGAAGGCGTTGATGTTGACTAGTTCGCTCAAGGTGCGCTCGCTTACGTTGAAGAGTGCGAGAATACCGGTGCCACCTGTTCCGCCAGTGAATGTGCCTACTTTCAGCAGGCGCTCTTCTTCGTAGCCGGTGTAGATTCCGACTGTTTTGCCAATGATGGGCGGACGGAGGATTATGGTCTTGTTTCTTGTTGTGCGAGCTGTCATGGCGTTGATGAGTTCGATGTTGTGCTCTCCGGGCTCGTCAGTGAAGTAGATAGGTCCACCAGAGATGCAGCGTCCCGCGGCGTGAAATCCGGAGTAGGGATGGGAGGTTTGAAACATATCCCAATCGGGCAGGATGTTCAGATGAGATGTCAAAAGTGAGTTGTGGGCGTTCACGAAGATGTGCCATGGGTGCGAAGTTGGTATACCAGGAAAGAAATCGTCGCTGTTGCGTACCATCATTCGCGGCTTGTTGAGTGGAAGCTGTGTGTGGAAGAGGATCTGTGGGATTTGCGACATGCATGATATAGCTTTAATGCTGAAGTATCGAAGCGAGTTGATAGTCCAAGCATCCTGAAAAGCCGTGATGTAGCGAGCCCGGTCAGGTGCATCTGCTAGTAGGTCTAGAATGAATTGTGCGTCTGTCTTGACAGAGTCGATGCCGCAGGAAAGGAGAAACCTGAGGGTTGTTACATATACTCGATAAAGAGCGTTGGATTGATTATACATACTTGTAAAAGTCATTATACATGCGGTCTATGTCATCTGCGTCAACTATTCGAATTGTGTCCCCAGGAATGAGACTTTGTTCCTTTCGAAGTTCCACGGTCTTATAATTTTCGGCAATACTTCCTTTGGCAGATACACCTCCCCAATAGCCAGCCAGTTGTAAATGTCAGCTTTCACATGAAATCTACGAAATCAAATCCACTTACGATAGCATGCCATACGGCTATGTGCAGGATGTCGGGATGTTGGTCTCGGATGTTCACTACTGTGTGCTTTAATCCGTGGGGAAAGCCTTCTTTATTGGCTTCGAAGTCAGTCCAGCCACGCTGAAATTGATTCTCGCCGCTCTTCTCGAGCGATTGCCAATTGTCATCGATGATCAGATTTGTGATCTTGATGTCATTTTGCTTGAGTATGTTCAATGCATTGTAGATCTTTTCCTCATTCAAGTCTTGTCCAAGCGCGTTCCAAGTACAGTATGTCAGACCATCGTACCAGTTCTCCATCCACTGCGCGTTTACATCGTTTTCGATGGCAGTCTTCATCTCTTTCTTGATATCCCTACTCATGTACTCATCTCCACGAACAATGTTCCGAGCATGGTACATGACAGCAGCGTTGGCAGCTTCGAATGTTAACCCTACAGCAGCGATGACTCTCGCTTTACCTGCTTCTGCCCTCTCGTTCCTCGCAGTGATGACAACGTTGCCTTGCCCATCAGGCTTGAACACGGTCAAAACGTCCTCTACTCCACTCACAGCTAACAAAACCAGATGAAGACCATCCCAGCGAAGAAAAGAAGACAGAATAGCATCTTGAGGGGGATTGAAAATGTTTTTGCCGTGTCGAGGAGCGAGCCAGGGACTCCAAATTCTTACTAACGAAAACCATCTTGTAAAACTACGAGGGATACCAAGACTTATATTTGACCAACCAGATGATGTACCCTGCGCAGCTGGGACCGGAGCAGTAAGAGACCATAATTGGGTGTTTGGAGTTTGACTTGGAACGTCATGCACGGTAATCTCAGAACTGTAGTTCTTCAAGTAGTTTTCGAGTCCAGATGGTGGCTTCTGAGGTTGGAAGAGCAACTCGCCATCTGTTAGAGTCGAATGGTCATTGACCCATCTCCAGCTTTCACTTTTGATAAGTCGGTATTTCAGGGTAAATTGGATGGGATGATCAGCACTGCTTCGACTTGGAAGATCGCCAGAGAAGCATCGGCGGTAAACGTTGGCCCTGTTCTCTGAGGTGATAGCGAGCTATCCTCAAAGTAAGTATTCAGATGTTCAAACAGAATTGAGGTCTATCTTCACAATGCTAGTGGTTTGTGGCTGTTCTTGGAGAGCGAGCTCACGCCACTCTCGATTTTCGTGTCCATTGTGCCATAGAATAGCTTCCCATGGTTGCTCCGGAAATGACCTGCTGGACTCGAGAAGAACAGTGAACCTGACCTAATTTGCCTTAGCAAAGAAAAGAAAATGGACAACATGACGTGTGCAATAAAGCGTACGGTTTCACCGTAAGGTACAACAGTGACCTGCCCCAATGGCGGGTCACACACAGCATTGGCGAAGAGCAACATCTGAGCCGGTCTGACGAACTTCAATTGGAAGGGTTTCCCATACAAATCATTTGTGACCATGCTGACTTCGAAGCCAGACGGCTGGACCCATATGTTAGTTCTAGGGACGGTTTGTACCTCATTGCCGCCGGAATTGTTCCGCTTGGCCCGTGTATTTCCTCCAGTGTTTCTCCCTTGCGGAGAACATATGTCCCCATATGTCCCGATGGCCAAATGACACCGAAGGTATCTTCCAGGTTGTTGCAAAGATATACCTACATCTGCCCATCATGTGTAAATCGTCTATGCCCCTCGGTTCAAAAGCGATCGATCACCCAAAACTATCTCAAGAAAACTTTGGAAGCCAAGCTAGAATGGGCACGACAAGCTACGGACATCAAGGCTGGAAAAAAGGAAAGCATGTTTACAATGCTAGAGAAGAGAGGATATATCAATCAAGTCGTTGGAGAACGCGATGACCTGGATCGCTTGATGACCGAGAAGCGCATTGGCATCTACTGCGGTGTCGACCCTACAGCAGCTTCCATGCACATTGGACACCTGTTACCCCTGATGGTACTTTATTGGTCATACATACACGGGTTTCACGCTTGCTCTCTGCTTGGAGGTGCCACTGCGCAAATTGGGGACCCTACCGACCGTACCACAGATCGAGAGGCTCAGCATTCATCGGTGCGGAAAACGAATATGATCAAAATACATTACCAATTGAAGTCTATGTGGGCTCATGTGGAAACGCAAGCAAGAGAATATGGGTATGAATGGGAGTGGGCGTGGAGAAGAGAGCTGACAAACAATAATGCTTGGCTGAACAAGCTTCCAGCACTTGAATTGTTGAGACTTGCTGGAAAAGGTGCGAGACTGGGACCGATGCTAGGGAGGGATACGTGAGTGAGTCTCTTACTTAGCCAGATGATAGCTGGCAGTTGGGCTGCACATGTGCTAACATTGTTGGTTTGAAAGGGTGAAGAATAGGATGAAAAAGGGAGACGGCATGTCCTTTGCAGAATTCACCTACCCATTGCTACAATCCTGGGATTGGTGGCACATGTACTCTACCAAGGACATTCAAGTGCAAGTCGGCGGTTCAGACCAGTTCGGAAACATTCTTGCCGGTATTAATGTTATCAACTACATTAGACGCCACCATTATGATCCAGAGCTTAGGCAAGATGATATCCTCTCTGACGAAAAAGAGCTTTTGACGAGACCAATGGGCTTCACCGTGCCTCTACTCACGACAGCCTCAGGTACAAAGTTTGGGAAGAGTGCAGGCAACGCCATCTGGCTGGACTCTGAAATGACGAGTCCCTTCGAATTATATCAGGTACCAAGCATATGCCCAAAACTTACGACGGCGATTTTCTAATAAGTGGAAAGTTTTTCCTGAGAATGGCTGACGCAGATGTCCATCGCTATCTTAAGCTCTTCACATTCGAGCCACTCGACAAACTCGATGCGGTAATGGAAGAGCATCACAAGGAGCCATCGAGACGCATTGCTCAGCACAAATTAGCTCGTGAGGTGCTCACGACTGTGCACGGTCGGTCGATAGCGGCAGAGACTGAACAACAGCATATTTCAATGTTCAAAAAGCCCTTGATAGCAATATCACAAAATTTAGCCGGAAACAAAGGGAGGAATGTGCCCGACATTAACAGGCACCTCAACAACATCGCGCCTATTGTCAATGCCGAAAATGTACCATCTCATAATCTTATACTACCCAGGTCTTTAGTCATCAATCAACCCATATCACGGGTACTCTATCATGCTGGTCTGGTCGCTTCACGAAATGAGGGTCACCGCATGATTGCCAAAAAAGGCGCCTACCTCGGTAGCAGACCCGGTGCCACAGGGACCATGGGTGACCAGGTAGACTTCACGCCCGCAGCGAATTGGGCAGCCAGCGAGACAGCAAAATACCTCATTGGTGATGATACGCTAATTCTGAGGGTTGGGAAATGGAAGGTCAAGGTCATTAAGATTATTAGTGATCAAGAGTTTCACAAGCAGGGGCTGACTGCGCCCGGTTGGACGGAGATGGCCTCTGATACCAACGTCCATGGGTCTGCAATGAAGGCTGGAGCGTGAATAAAGAAATACGTGAAGCATTCCCAGTTGCAGCGCCAGTAGGGCAAAGACAGAATTGAGCAAGTTCTCGTCAAAAAAAAGTCGTTGAACATGTATTACAGACTCTTTGAAGACGATACCTCAAGATCATAGCTATCACTGTAAAGGGTTCGAAGTGAATTCGTGACTCAAGAAATCGATGAATGTCTGGAAGCTGACTCGACTAGCGCAAAAATTCGCGTGACGGAGAGCGCGTTCTGCGTCACGCTCTTTCTGCGTAGTCGAATCCTGACTACTTATGACCTAGGATCGGGCTACGAAAACGTTCCATTCTGTACCATAGATGCCCACACGAATTGTAATGTGTGCTATCGTTCTTTGCTGGCCCATCTAAAGCTATGGGACCCTCCACTCAGCTTCCCAATGGCACGCCTGCTCCGCCTGCATCACTGAAGAAGTCCACATCGAGCTCGAAGAATCAGACTTCCATAGCAGGTTTCTTCAAGAAAACATCTACAACTCAAGCACCCACGAGTGGTACACCGAAGCTTAATTCCACTGTTTCGCCTGTCAATGGGTACGCGAAAAAAAGTACCATCCGTGGGTCAAGCCAAAGCTTAACGCCCGCCCCAAGCAGTGATGCTCTCGTCTCCGATGATGTCAAAGAGGAAGAAGACACTAAGCCTGTCAAACTCAATGGCAGTGCTTCCAACGGGCTACCCTCACCGATAACTCCTGCAAGTGCCGTGAATGGAGGTGAGGGATTGGAAGTCAATCCCATTCCGAAAGGTTTCTACAGTCCGTCTCGAAAGGTCAGTTCATCCTTCTGCCATTACCTTCCATCAGTTGACCGAATTTCTCAGGCAAAAGCCAAGGCCGTCAACTACGTCGTTGATGCAACTTCTGACGAAGATGAGGACGAAGGGTTCAAGCCTACCAAGGTCAATGGTAGGCAGGAAAGAGCTGCCAAGAGACGGAAGACAGTCATTGAGAGCGAGGATGAGGACGATGATGTGTTCATTGCAGACGCAGATGTGGAAGCTGAATTAGCCGAGGAAGATAACTTTGTCGTACCGGACGATTCAGAGGAGGAAGTGGTACCAAAGAAGAAACGAAAAAGGCCATCTCCTACCCAGCCATCATCACAGAAAAGTGAAATCTCCGAGACTTTCGAGGTGGCAGAAGAGGACATGGATCTGCCAGCGACGTCGACAGCAAAGCAATGGTCGTATGATCCAAATGTGATCTCGTCGACGAAGCTTGTGCACTACCGGCCCGCGAAGTCGTCGATATCGACATCGACCCCGACTGGATTGAATGCGAAGGGCAAGCAACTTAAGCACACCGCTCACAAAAGTGAACCATCGGACCGTTATCCATGGTTAGCTGAAGTCAGAGACGCAGACCAAAATCCAATAGGCCACCCTGACTATGACCCACGGACTGTTTACATACCTCCAGCGGCATGGAGAGAGTTTACTCCATTCGAGCACCAATATTGGGAAATCAAACAGAATCACTTCGACCACATTGTCTTCTTTAAAAAGGGGAAATTCTACGAGCTTTACGAGAATGACGCGACCATAGGTAATCAGCTTTTCGATCTCAAGCTCACTGACCGCGTAAACATGCGTATGGTCGGCGTCCCTGAGGCATCTATGGATACTTGGCTCAACCAATTCGCTGCCAAGGGCTTCAAGATTGCTCGGGTCAACCAGGTGGAGTCTGCTTTGGGCAAGGAGATGCGTGAACGAGACGGGAAACCGTCGGGTCAGACTGCCAAGCAGGATAAAGTCATTCGTCGAGAGCTCGCCACGGTCTTGACCAGTGGAACCTTAGTTGATGCCAGCATGTTGCAAGACGATATGTCAACATATTGTGTGTCCATTAAAGAGCAAGATCAAGACGGTCACTCTGCTTTTGGCATTGCTTTTGTAGATGCAGCTGCCGGCCAGTTCTTTCTGACTGAGTTTGTGGACGATGCCGAGTTGACTAAGTTCGAGACCTTTGTCGCACAGATCAGGCCCCGCGAATTGCTCTTGGAGAAGTCGTGCATGTCTACAAAGGCTTTGAGAATCTTGAAAAACAGCACGGCACCCGGCACTCAATGGAATCATCTAAAACCTGGCAAAGAATTCTGGACAGGGGATATGACATGCAGAGAGATCCGACACAGCAAGTACTTTGTGAATGAGGAAGGAGACGATTCTGAGGCTTGGCCAAAAGCTTTACAGGAAGCTCTAGAGAAGGAGCTGGTCATGTCTGCATTTGGTGCCTTGCTGCAATATCTACGAACGCTTCTCATTGAGCGTGAGCTCGTCACCTTGAAAAACTTTTCGTGGTACGATCCGATCAGAAGCGCCAGCAGCCTTATCCTCGATGGCAAAACTTTGACCAACCTTGAGATCTTTGCAAACTCATTTGATGGCGATACGACTGGCACCCTTTTCTCTCTACTAAACCGGTGCATCTCACCATTCGGTAAGCGGATGTTCAAGCAATGGGTCTGCCACCCTTTGATGGATCCGGTGCAAATCAATGCCCGGCTCGACGCTGTAGAATCACTCAATGCAGATGCTACTGTTCGTGACCAGTTTGTTTCGAATCTTACCAAGCTACCGGATCTGGAGCGAATGATTTCTCGCATTCATGCGGGTATCTGTAAGCCCCAGGACTTTGTTCGTGTTCTCGATGGGTTCGAGCAAATCGACTATACGATGAGTTTAGTACGCCACGCCGGTGCTGGAGGAGGTATTGTTGGCCACTTGATATCGAAAATGCCTGATATGAAAGAGCTTCTGCAGCACTGGAAGAGTGCTTTTGATTATGCCAAAGCAAGAGAAGCTGGTCTGCTCATCCCCGAGCGAGGCGAGGAAGAGGACTTTGATGAGAGTCAAGACCGCATTGAGGGCATCTTGGCTGATCTGGGCACGCTTCTGAAGAAGACGAGACAGGAATTAGGATCAAGTGCCATTGAGTACAGGGATAACGGGAAAGAGATCTACCAACTCGAGGTTCCTCTCAAGATTAAAAATATACCGAAGAATTGGGATCAGATGTCCGCTACTGCCAGGGTGAAGCGATACTACAGTCCCGAACTTCGAGGCCTTGTCCGAAAATATCAAGAGGCTCTCGAGACCCATGCTCAGATTGTCAAGGAAGTAGCAGGGCGCTTCTTCGCAAAATTCGACGAGAATTACGAGACCTGGTTAGCAGCAGTGAAGATCATTGCACACCTGGACTGCCTCATCAGCTTAGCTCGAGCGTCCTCAGCACTAGGCGAACCAGCCTGTCGCCCGGAGTTCGCGGACAATGAACGAAGCATCATCGAATTTGAGGACCTTCGTCACCCTTGCATGCTTGGGAATGTCACCGACTTCATCCCCAATGATGTTAAGCTAGGCGGTGACACAGCCAACATCAACTTACTCACTGGTGCTAACGCAGCCGGTAAATCGACTATATTGCGTATGACATGCATCGCAGTCATCATGGCTCAAATCGGCTGCTTTGTCCCCGCTTCTGTCGCTCGCCTGACACCAGTTGACCGGATAATGTCACGCCTTGGGGCCAACGACAACATCTTCGCTGCCCAATCAACTTTCTTTGTTGAACTCGCCGAAACCAAGAAGATCCTCTCAGAGGCCACGCCTCGCTCCCTCGTCATCCTTGATGAGCTCGGCCGTGGTACCTCTTCCTACGACGGCGTCGCAGTGGCACAGGCAGTCCTGCACCACATCGCCACGCATATTGGCTGTGTAGGATTCTTCGCTACCCACTACCACAGCCTTGCCTTAGAATTTGCCACTCATCCTGAAATTCGCAATCGCCGTATGCGCATCCACGTCGATGACGAAAATCGACGAGTCACGTTCTTGTATAAACTCGAAGATGGCGTCGCTGAGGGTAGCTTTGGTATGCACTGTGCCAGTATGTGCGGCATCCCTTCCAAGGTGGTCGAGAGAGCAGAAGTGGCAGCGAGGGAGTGGGAGCATACGAGTCGATTGAAGGAGAGTCTAGAGGTCGCGAGAAAAGGGTGCTATGTGCCTTTGGGAATGCAAAGTGATGTTGCTTGGCTCCTTAAGGAGACCTCGGTGGGTGTCAGGGGTATCGATGTTTTGAGGAGAGCGATTGGGGCATTGTGAGCCGAGTGGTGTGTGGTTGTTCTAGTAGGGGGGTGTGGTGTGAGAAAAGTCATGGAATGTGCATCGTATTCAAGACCGTTCGTCGAGGTCGGTCTCTTCTGTTGGGCTCTAGAGTGGTGCGGTTTGCGTCTGGTTTGAGCTTCTTGCAGCGCAATATTCCATTTGCAGATAAGCAATTATATAGCATGTTCACAAAATATTACTGGTATATGAGCTTGTGGCTTATGGCTGCGTAATGTGCAGTGTGTTTGGCGGTGCGAATCTCAATGCAAACGTATAAGGTTCCTATGCTTTAAGCGGGCATCTACTGAATTGATGAGGGATTCGCGCATTTCTTCTCAGTACAAGAAAAAAATGGCGGAAAAGATGGTTCTGAGATGTGTTCAAGACTAAGATTGATTGATTGGCCTTGTCTCTGAATGGCTGCAGTATCTAGCTATCCACGAAATGCCCTATCCAACCCAGCCTGCAAACATTTCCTGATATCGTCCACGTTTCATTCCTTAAGCGCATACCAATTAAGAACAATCCTCGATCCAAGTACCACCATCGTCCACTAAGCCAACGAAAAAGCCTTCCACCCGAATGAAGAGAAGCTATAGAAAAATGCCATCTTCCACCAGAATCATGTAAGTGATCGAACCCAAGTCGTGCGATCCGATAGGGGAAAGATTGACGGATGATCTGGTGGTCACGAGGGCACTGCTCGGGTTAGCTACCTTAGAAATGTTGTGATCACAGGATGACATACCTTAAGCCTCTACCTCAGGGTTCTGCGCACGAAGGGTTTCAAGCTGCTCGTCGACATATTTCTGGTCGTCTTCGTCAAGGATTTCATCGTCTTCCAGCTCCTGTTCGGTCTTGATCTTGTTGGTTCCATCCCCAAAGAGGGATGCTGCCTCTCCTTTGACGGCTGGAGAGTCTTCGACAGCTTCATCGTTGACGCCATTGGGGGTAGCAGCCGCAGCAGTGACATCGCCTTTGGCATTTTTCTTGGCGCGCTTGCTAACAGGAGCGTTAGGATCCTTGACCTTGTTAGGCCCGCGGGTGCGCTTCTTCTTTGGGGTTGGGATAGATGGTGCGGCTTCCTCGGGAGCGACCTCGGCGTTGGTGTTCTCGTCATTGTCCTCGTTTTTCACTTCGGTTGCGAGAGCGGTTTTGGGCTTGCGGCCGGGCTTCTTCTTGGGTGACGGTGTTGTCTCATCATCGGCCTCACCTTCACCTGGAGTCTTCGCTTTGATGGTGCGTGCTGCCTTATTCGGAGATGCTTTTGCCGGAGTGCCTTCGTCACCTGAGAGTGAGGTATGAGCGTGAGTGAAATGATTGTGCAGGCAAGATGCCCTTGGATGTAGCATACCTTTGGTACTAGCGTCGCCGACATTGCCCAAGAGCTTCTTCTTGATTATTAACCAAGAAGTATTGGCAGAGCGTCCGTTGGCGAAGCCAGCAAGCTGGGCGAGCTTGTCGGTGTCGATCTTTCAAAGAAAGGTTAGTTACCTTCAAGCTTGTAGTCGGAACTTATAGTTGAGGGATAGAAGTAGTTGAAATTTCAACTCTGGCCAGACTGAGAGCAATAGACAATCAAGACAACTGTGAAAGGATTTTTTGAAAATGATTGGTCTTGACTCACCTTCAAGGCATCGGGGCTTCTGAAGCATTGAAAGACCTTCTGGATGATCTCCAGGTCACGGGCGGATAGAGCGACGTCCGACATTGTTACTGACAGTAGGGTTGAGGTAGATTGGTTTAACGCGATAAGTGGTTGTGTACCTTAAAAACAGCGTTGAAGGAGGGCGTGACTTGTGGCAGGAAGGAAGGTTCGAATTGATCAAAGACGTGGTGAACTTATGTATCAGCTGTCTGTAGCACTAGCGTCATTTCGAGGGTCTCGGATTAGCAGTAAGCTTTTCAGTGAATGTAAAGGTATGCTTTGTTTCCTTCACTGAAGCCCGATCTTGGGCATTCAATCCCGATCGAATGCCGCAGATCGGGCTTCAACCCTTAGTAGATGGACCATCAACGTCACTTCGATGTCGATGAAGATTCAACGCAGGACAAGTCAAGGAATATGGGGTTCACATTTCGCTATCTCACAGTCTCGCATCCAGAATCTTTAATTTGATCTAAAGCTTTTTGCCACACAACCGCTTCAACGGTTCTCCTCCGCTGAGTGGTGTCAACGAAGAATAAATGCTGCTCTGTCGGCGCCCACCATGGCCTCTTTTGCGTGCTCGGCAGATTCTTAGGTACCCTTCTAAGATTCTGAATACCAAACGAAGCTTTAGTAGGCTGCAAATCCATGATTGGCAGTCTCGTTATGCGGAGGCTGCCATACGATTTGATCGTAGTCATCTCAATCTCTGTATTCGGCGGTATGCTCTGCGCCCACTTCAAGAGCTGCTCTCTTGATCGGCGGGCGAACAACGGTAATTTCAAATGCACGTAGGCCACAAATGGTGAAGCATAATAGATCACGTAAAAGAGAGGAACAGCACTTGCAGCAGCGACTGGTCTTATCGTTAGTCTTACAACCCGATCTTGCTGAGTTTCTCGTACCTGTAGGCGCAACCCAAATTGGCTGCTCTGGATCATTGTAAAGAGTGGGAGATATAAAAAAGGCAGTCGCGGTAAAAAGAAAGATTGTCGTGACTTTCAGGGAGCCAACAAATACGATCTTCGCAGTACCTGCATGATAAATCAAAAGACGTTCCGGAATGGCTGATGTTTTTGTAAGCTACTTTGCTTTCCCATTTGGAGAGCTTGGTTCTACCTAATCTCGATTGACCTTGGTATTCAGAGGCAAAGGTTCTTGAAGGTTTTGAAGGAGCGCGCAAACCGGATTTAACCCAAGCTTTTGGCTGTCCAAAAAGGCTGATGAGCCGCAATTGATGCCATCGCCTATACAATGGAGCCATTACCGATTGCTAGCATATAAATACATCACATGGCTGTGGACGAAGCCGTGGGGTATTGGCAGGGAAAGATGCATGATGGGAGACGTGCTCGCACTAGCCGCGGCTAACTTAAGCGCGCCAGCAGGGTACTATTCGAGCTTCACAGATTGTCAGCAATTACCTCCAGTATCATATCAATTTGAAACTCCTTACCTTCCCATCCTATTTCAAGGCGAAGCTCGGAAACACTGTCGCTACCGAAGACAAGCCGCTAGAGGCTTCCCTTCCTCTTGTCCCTCAACGATCCTTTGTGTAAGAACGAGGAAGATGACAGCATCCCCGTCTCGGTAACATGAGGACGTTACCCGAGTCATCGGCCGCAGCATGAAGAGAAAATTGCCTTTGCTACTTCAGGCGTTGCAAATACTGCTTCTCCTTTTTACTACGAATGCGTATACCACCGTCTCGGACGTAACGCTTAAGGCAATCCCACGACCTGGCAAAGACTTCGACATAAAAAGTGGCAAGCTTCTCTCGCCAATACTGATACCTCGAGTTCCAGGAAGTGAAGGCTCTAATAAGGTCCTCACTCACTTCCTCGATTTCTTCAAAAACAATCTCCCGCAATGGAATGTCGCGATTCAGAATTCTACCTCAAAAACTCCTGTGACAGGCAGCGAAGAAATACCATTCCATAATGTTATCGCTACGAGAGATCCTCCTTGGTCAAATCCTGGCGAGGTTGGATACCTTACACTCGCAGCTCACTATGATAGCAAGAGGACTCCCGAAGGATTCATTGGGGCTACGGACAGCGCGGCCCCTTGTGCTATGCTCATGCATGCGGCTCTGAGTCTCGATTCTGCCATGAGTAAGAAGTGGGCTTCTATGCATGAGCTTGGCGTCAATCAAGACGATTATGATCTAGGATTGGAGGAACATCAAGGCTTGCAAATTATCCTGCTTGACGGAGAGGAAGCCTTTGACATCTGGACACACCAAGATTCCATCTATGGCGCGAAATCTTTAGCTGCGGAGATGGAGACGACATATCATCCAGCTCTTTCTACTTATCATAATGCGCTTTCTTCTATAAATATGTTTCTGCTGCTTGATTTATTGGGCAGTCCTGCGCCACGGGTGCCTTCTTACTACAAGGTAAATCAGTCTTTTGCTGGCAAGGCGTATTGGCATAGACTTACACCTTCTTATCATGTCAGACTACCCACTGGGCTTATAAGAGCATGGCAAGCCTCGAGACTCGTCTTCGCGATCAATCTCTTTTGGCTTCCTCTCCCAATCACCCTTTGAAACGCAGCGCTCCAAACCAGTCCAAAAAGCAGCAATCGAAACGCCTGGAACCGACTTGGTTCTTCGATCTTGACAAGGCCAATGACCGGTGGATGGGAGGCCATGTGGAAGATGACCACCTCCCATTCATCGCAAGGGGAGTCGAGGTTCTACATATCATACCGTCACCTTTCCCTTCCGTATGGCACAAATCAACCGATGATGGTGAGCACCTGGACTTGGACACCTGTGAGGATTGGGCCGTGTTGGTGACTGCATTCGCCGCTGAGTGGCTGGACTTGGAGGGCTACTTGGACATCAAGTCCGCAAGGAGAGACGTCGATCACGAGAGTATTCTCAGCAAAAGCGAATTGTGAGTAGGTTGTCGCAACTTGTCCTGCTCTTTCGCAAACGCTCATCCTGTGCAAGGACGTGAGATTCCAAATGCTTGCTACCTGATCCGCAATGATACCCGTACGATTCCTACTACAAATTCCGGCAAGCCCGCAGGCATGGAGTAATTCCCATGGACGCATGAGTATTGGAGAAGTCGACTCTTTACCGCTTTCCAACATGAATGAGCAGCTTCTTTGACCTGCGTGATCTGGCTAGCGTAACATACGCGTACGGCCTGGACTATGTACAGCACTGAAATTCGGATAGCGATGCTCTAGCAGCGCTCCTACTTTCACTTGAGTCGTATCTAGTCCAGAAAAAGGTGTCGAAGCCTTAGGCCTTGACCAATATGGCCTCGAGACCACATGTCACGTACCATTTGGTATACGGCATAATGCCAGAAAGGAAAAGGAGTGGCCATACAAGGCGAAGGACAAAAGTAGTAAAAACACTATTCTTAGTTGTCACTCAGAATAGTGCTACGTTTAGTAGAATCTAGCAATATTTGATAGAGAGGTTTCTCTAATATAAAGTAACGCTTCTACTGTTTTCACCAATTAATGCCAAAATGATTTTTGAGAAACGAGTCCAGCTGCATGATGATGAGAAAAGTGATCTGCAACAAATGAGTACCCCACACCCGAAAGCTCGACGACATGCCGCGCGGAGCCGCGGGGAACCATGAACTTAATCCTCGCCCTCCTTCGCTGCCTTAATCCCGGAAGAGCAATGACGCATTGTTGATTTGCTCAATTGGGTGTGGGGAAGGCATATAACCTCCTTCGCCCTTTTGCTTCGGCCATTTACAATGCAAGCATTACTACGAGCCACACCTCGAACAGCTCTCAGAAAATACTACCAGCCATCTTCCCTTCCCAGGATCTTAGCTAGAACATACGCAATGCCTAATGAGAGCATCCCACCCGTACGTCTTCTTACGATTGGCCTCTTGTACTCCGCTGACAATCCAGCTCAATGACCCGTCTCTTTTCAAACAAAACGTAGCTTATGTCAACGGCGAGTGGATCAAGGCCAAGTCAGGCAAGACTTTCGAAGTTCACGGCACGTCTTTTCAGACCGACTGTCTCTCTATCCGCTAATTCCTCCAGTACAGACCCTTCAACAGGCAAAGTCATAGGTACCTGTCCCGAATTTGCCAAAGAAGATGTCGACTCAGCCATCTCCCATGCGGCCACCGCTTTCCCCTCCTTTCGCCAAACCACTGCCCGCCAACGCGCCCGCATACTGCACAAATGGTACCAACTAATGATGGACAACCAGGAAGACCTCGCAAAGCTCATAACATGGGAAAATGGCAAGCCAATGGCTGATGCAAAGGGCGAGGTCGCATACGCTGCCTCTTTTTACGAATGGTTCAGTGAGGAAGCACCCCGCTCAGACGGAGACACTATCCCAGCGTCAATCCCAGGAAACCGTGTTTTCACAATCAAAGAGCCCGTCGGGGTCTGTGGTCTGATTACTCCATGGAACTTCCCAGCCGCAATGATAACACGCAAAATTGGTCCCGCCATCGCAGCCGGCTGCACCGTTATCGCAAAGTCTCCAGGCGAAACACCATTCACATCCCTCGCTTTAGCCGAATTGGCCCACCGCGCCGGCGTACCCAAGGGCGTGGTGAATGTTTTTTCCGCACTCGCCAACACAGCCGAAGTAGGCTCCGCGCTCACTGCTTCGGATGTCGTACGAAAGGTTTCTTTCACTGGTTCTACGGGTGTTGGGAAACTACTCATGAAGCAATCGGCCGACACACTCAAGAAGCTTTCTTTCGAGCTAGGTGGAAACGCACCTTTCATCGTGTTTGACGACGCAGATCTTGATGTTGCTGTCGCTGGCGCCATTGCCTCGAAGTTCCGAAGCTCAGGTCAGACGTGTGTGTGCGCCAACAGAATCTACGTTCAGAAGGGTATCTACGACAAATTCGCCTCCGCTTTCACAGAGAAAGTCAAAGGTTTCAAGGTTGGAGGTGGCTACGATGAGGGCGTGACTCACGGTCCATTGATCCACGACCGCGCAGTTTCTAAAGTCGACGCGCACGTCCGTGACGCGGAGAAGAAGGGTGGCAAAGTGACTGTCGGTGGCCACAAGATGTCAAAGCTTGGTAGCAACTTCTTCGAACCGACCGTTATTACGGGGATGACTATGGACATGCAATTGGCGTCCGAAGAGACGTTCGGCCCAGTCGCTGGCCTCTTCCCTTTTGACACGGAGAAGGAGGTTGTTGATATGGCGAACCAAGCTGAGGTTGGCCTGGCTGGCTACTTCTTCAGCAAAGACCTGCAAAGGGTCTACCGCGTTGCCGAAGCTTTGGAGACAGGAATGGTGGGTGTTAACACTGGATTGATCAGCGATCCTGCCGCGCCGTAAGTAATGACGAAAGAGATCCAATGGAGTTGCGGCTAATTGTTTGCAGGTTTGGTGGTGTCAAGCTGAGCGGGTTTGGACGAGAAGGTAGCAAATACGGTATATCAGAGTATCAGATCACAAAGATGGTGACATTGGGTGGAATGGGCGGGCCGCTTCAAGGATCCTGAGCATTGCCATTCAGGATACAAAGTGTTTATAATGTATAAAAGAATTATTTAAAAGCACACCGTATACATGTCTTAGCTCTCAGAAATGAGAACCATACCGCTTTGCTACAATCTAACAATAAGATAATATGGGGATGCGCTTAGAGTTGGGAACCCGCGTTTCTTGAAAGATCCCCCAATGGGCCAGCACCAAATTTAATTCAACATTGAGCCCAGTACCAGGCTAGAAGTCGGTACAAAAGTTATAGATGTAACTAAATATCACAATTTTGCAGGCAAAATGAAGATATCAAACCCAACGGATCTGAAGTTATCGAGGAAATGGCCCGCAGTGAGCCCTTCTAAGGTGGACCTTTGAATTTTGAGCCGGGCCTCGGCCGAGGCTTCCGCTAGTGCATTATACATCGAATGCTGAACATCTACATTCACTGTATGCTACATATCTACTGATGGCCTGAGTGTTGCACGAATATAGACCTGCCACTATGCAGCCCACCTCCTCTCCCGTTATACCACCAGCGCCGCCTCAGACATGCCATGTCGGGACAGTCTAGCGGCCAATCACCGCGGACTTCGACCTCTTCGCGTCCCTCCGCCGCGAAGTCTGATGAAGAGCCTACTATCAATGGCGATGTAAAGACACCGTTGCTGAATGTACGAATATCAGCTGCAGGGAGTAGGCAGCCTCATCATGACCTGATAAATGCTCCAAATGACGGCCAAGGAGCAGCAGTATCGCCCCAAGATGAAGCCCAACATCGGCGGCATAAGCCGAGGAGCTCGGGAGGATTCCTGCTACAGGCTTCATCGGCCGTCACTACACATCCCAGACCACCAGGGTCTCCTGAAGCAGACGTCTCACAGAATGTAAGGGGCAAACGGCGCGCTGAAGAGAGCGATATAATCCTTCCTAAGCGTGCAAGCGCTCGCCATAGACATTTGCAAAAAGCATCACTAGGAAGTTCTCCACTAGCTGTTGAAGTCATCAACAATCAAGCTGCAGATGGGGCAGACAAAATTAGCATCTCCGGATCTAATAATCGAGATTCGATACGTTCTACAGCTGGGCAGAGCGCACTTTCTGGTCTCACTAGCAATGGAACCTCTACAGGGTCGAATACCATGGTCGACGAAGAGTCACCGCGGAAGATCAAGAGTGACATTGGGCTTGATACGGATCCTGCCCAAATCGTCAATCTTGCACTTAACCTTAGCGAAAGCCGAAGGCGCAACTTCAGCAACACTGGTCTCCTCACGTCACGGGATACAACTGGGAGCAGACGAGTTATATCATCGGGCCAGCCAACAATGGGGCTGCTGGTCAACACTGGTGGGGGCAGTCTTCGGCAGCACATGCAAGAGCAGCGACGCATCTCACGGAACGTATCGCCAAGGTCTAATAAGGCTTTAGATAGCAAGGGAGGGGAAACACCGCCGTCACAGAAGGAGAAGGATCGCAGCCGGCACCCCACACCTTTACCTGATTTCCAAGCTGGACTGCAGGAGACACTCAGTGTTGACGCCTCAGATGCTACCCTAGCCCGTGCAGAAAAGGCCAGAGCGGCTTTGGAGCTTTCCTTCGAATACAGGAGATTGTTACAGTACCTTCCAATACTACCTGCTCCTTCGAATGTCAAGCAAAATACGAGTAAAGGTGCCCGTAAGGCTCAGGAATATCCTGCAGAAGGCTTAGGAAGAATGTACAATCCATTGCAGTATATTCGCAACAGAAAAGTGCGTTTTCGCGAGAAGAGACCGTTAGATACCGAAGGCGATGGTTGGAACAACGTCGAAAACGTACGTACCTGGGTCGACATGGTTGCAAATGGGCGGGAGGATGGTATTCATCGCATCGATAGGCGATATCCATTGCCACCATTTAGCAAGTCCGAGAGTGGGCCTGCACACAGCGATGATTTACAGGCTCACAATAAGCCTCACACTGTAGATACCCGACCGAAGAAGATAGCCAGACCCGAAAATGATTGGGCATTTACCCCGTGGGACTTGCTTGCAGACGCACACTGGCTCAATCAAGATGACAATATAAAACACATTGAAGACTCGCGAGGTATCAGATTTGTGCTTCAGAAAGACTCGCTATCCGAAGATCATCCAAGAACTAGCAAGGAATCTATAAGACCTCGTGGACAGCCGCACCAAAATTTCGTCCGGCAAATCAATTCATCGCCCGAGAGACTTCGAGCCTCTTTTGAAAGCTTCCGTAACGAGTCGAAGGAACGGGGGAGGCGACGACAAGAGTTTCATGAACCCAGATCCCCCACCTCTGACGGAGATGGCTCCCAGAGCCGAACCGCCAGATGGCCAAAGAGGTTTGTAAGATCTCGGGATCCTTCCAGCTCTGGTGAATCCGATCAAGGCAGGCGTCGCAAGCATAGAAGAGGCCGTAATCAACTTGGCAGTCGAGACGATTTTGATCATGCCGCGCTGGAGAAGCAGATGATGGAGATCATGGCCAGGGAAGCCAAAGAGGGTAAAGATTCAGTCGAAAGCCCAAACGAACAACTTATGGAGAAAACAAATCCCAAGCCAAGCCTGGTGCATGGTCGTTCCTCTCGGCCTTCCAATGATCGGCCCAGTGGGCCGTATCGTATGAAAACCGAGATTTCGGCTTTCGCGAAGCATCAGACATCTCCAAGGGCAAGCCTAGATGAGCAAAGACTCCATCACCGTCGGATATCTTCTGATGACTTTGAGTCAACTGCACCTAATTCTCCAACGGCCTTCATCCCTAGCATAGCTATAAATCTATCGCCTCCAGCAAGCACGCCATCTGCAGCAGAATCGCCTAAAAAGACGCTCCCGGCTCGATTAAGCTCCTCTGGAAGGGGTCGATCACAAAGTGTCAATAAGCGAGCTGTCAGCGAAAATGATGCTACAGCAGAACTAAATACTTCGGTAGACATCTCACGCCAGACTACGAGGGAAACAGAAACTCGTCACGGGCTTCAAAACGACCGGTCGATGGCTCCAAATAATGGACTACTTTCCCCCATCAAGTCGGAGAGCGGAAACAGGGCTCAAACCTCGGAGCTTAAGCAGACCAAAGGTATCAAGGTCGCAAACGCAGCTGACTCCAGATACCGAGGTCTTTTGAAGAGTGGTAGAATAGCAGAACTTGTAAGTAATGAAGTATCTAGAATGGGAGGTATGCTATGGAGAAAGGATGGCAGCGATAAGAGTCCCGAACACAATCCTCCAGCATCCGGCTACGCGACCGAGGAGTCAGACCTTGACGATGGAGATTTTAGCGGTCTAGACAATAGTCCAGAGGAGAACGTATCGCGCGTCACTACCAATACAGATGGGAAAGGCGGGTTGTCGCGAACGTCTACGAAGAGTGAGAAGCCAAGGTACTATATGCCCAATCTTCCGAGCTTTCGATCGCCGTTCAATAAAGAAGAGCTACCTGAGAAGGCCCCCAATGGACCACTCAATTATGACCATATCACCCGCCAGCAGCTGGCACAGAGAGAGCGTGGAAGATCTAGCAGATTCGATCGTCTCGCTCCGCCAAAGATTGATATGACCGGGACATCGCCTTCGCCATCACCCACCCCATCACCTGACCGCCTGCGAAACAGAATTGATCAGGATGAAGACTCTCGTCAGAGCAGCAGCAGTCGATCAGACCGTCGCGTACGCAGCGCCGATCGCAGGCTCAACGCGATGCTTGCGATACCTGGTCATGTGAGTGGTCGTGGAGTGACAGGTCTGGCGTCCTTGAAAAGCCGGCGAGAAGCATCAGGTGAACGTCCAGGACTGCAAGGCAAGCGGCAATGGAGTATTACAGACCGAGATATCTCTGCTGTTCATGGCACCATCACGAAGCGAGACATCGCTCGGGTTAGAGCTCTGCTGCTGTCCTCTGGTGTCAAAGCCAATGAAATAGCACGGCGTGCGGAAGAAGTGCCTGAGAAGCCTTCTCCGTTTCTTCAAGACCTTCACGATATGCTCAACGGTTCGAGAACGCAAATTTCTCGATCCCAAGAGCATGTTTTTGCTGTACGTACGATAGTCAATAACATTGAGACGACTACCAAGCAAGTAAGAGACGCTGCTGAGAGGTTCTCCCATGGGACAATCGAGAAGCTGCATGATGATATTAAAGCTATAGACGACCGCGTTACCCATAAGCTTACTCCTCTTGTCCGTGGAGCTGCGGACGATGCAGACAACTTCAGCACGGAGCTTACGACCACGCATACCCTAGCGATCAAGCAGCTAAACGATAGTGTGGATAGCATTTTGAGACGACGGCGCCGCCGGCTCAGATGGATCAGAAGAGCAGGGTGGGCGGTCCTTGAATGGACGCTGCTCGGTGTCATGTGGATGGTCTGGTTTGTGGTAGTCATCGTGCGTTTGGTTAGAGGTACTATAGGAGGCTTCCTCAAAGCATTGAGGTGGTTCTTTTGGCTGTAAAGTACTGATGGATGGGAATCATTGATTTTGGTCGAGCGTTCAAGCGAGCATTGCATGCGAGTTCGTCACTGATATTGGAAGCTACATAGTGTATTACTTATAGAGCAAGCATAGTGAATATTATTTCAGAAACTTCCTTCGCTAGCCTTGCGAGCATTGCTCTCGCTTTGTTTCTGCGATAGCCTGCAATGTCTTGGCGCCTGACCATGGAGCTAGCTATTTTGACTCTAGCGTCGCGTGAATTTTGGAAACGCCATGGGAGCTTCCTGATAAAGTACCTTTTGAAGAGAGATCATCTCTATTTTTAGGAGCGTCGAGCTCATGATGTCGCGTCAGGCTCTACCTTTAGCGAGGCAATGGGCTGTAAGACCCATTCGGTCAACGGTCAGACCTCAATGGCAAGCAACGCGCCGGGAAACAAGGATCCTACAGGTATGCCATTCGCAACAGTGGACCAGCAATTGCAGACTGATCATGTGTTCATAGAGATGTTTTGCGGATCAAAGAACAGTTGATCCTAACACTAAGCCCAGTATTCATGACTCTAACACCATTGTGCTCCCTGGATCTCAAAGCCAAACAGCAACAAAGCCTCAACCACCTCCCCCAGGACCAGTACTCTCCGCGTCACCAACAGCCCATCCTACGAACCCCTCCCAATCGAGCCCCGTGACT
>JASZXT010000458.1:0-21777 GCA_035521555.1 Lecanoromycetidae sp. Uapishka_2 | reverse complement strand
TATCTGCTGTTCTGGAAAGAGTGCAGATCTTAAGCCTCGTGCTTGATGTGTCTAATTGATAAGATCAATATCTTAGTAGATGCCTTGGAATAAATCTATCAGCGCCACGCTAAGGTGGGAAAACCCGTATAAATCTCTTGTAGGGGACTTGAGCGGTGGGGGGTCCCTGTCATTTCTGTTGGCTTGCCCGGCCAAATTTACACACGAAAAGCCGCACTGCTCTTACCTAGTCTTGTGCAGGCATAGAGCAATTATTGCAGGCAGGAACGAAACCTCTATATCAAGAAGTATTCTGCATATATGGAACTATTGTCCCCCCAGAAAAAGCGTCAAGAACTGCGAGTTGGCACTGACACAACCCCGTGAAAACCGCCCACGACTCCCATCATGCATAGCCTCTCCGAATGCACATGAGTAATTGGCAGATAAGATGCAACTCAAGATAGAATGATCGCTCTTCAGTACTGGGCCGCCGCCTCTCCGAATGCACATGAGTAATTGGCAAATAAGATACACCTCAAGCTAGAGTGATCGCTCTTCAGCACTGGGCCGCCGTTTCTGAATGTTGCACACCAGGTACAGCGCTTTTCGAACCAGAAACTTTGTGAACTCTGCTGAGACTTCTTTAGCCAAGATTAATTGTGTAATATCTCTTCATACCTCTAGCGCTGTCTCCCGCATAAAACCACATGAACACCATCCTACTGCATTGGATGATGCAGAATGATGCTGGGTGAACAACCTCATTCAAGCATACTTGTTAGCATGAGTTTCGTCACGTTTCTTCCGTTCGCGCACGTCAAGTCGCCATTTGAAGAACATGTTTGACAAAAAGACAATGATGAACACGAGGACGGTTGCCGGTGCACTGACGATGAAATACCAAGCAATCGAGGGTGGCCTGTTGACAAAGATGTCGACGTTCATGCCAAAAATGCCCTAATCAGAATCAGACGTCGATTGACTGGAGAGATAACGTGAAGTAGAACGAAAGACTATTGTTACCGCAACTGCAATGAGTGGGAAGAAAATGAATGTGACCCAGCTGATGCGGCCTAGACTGCGACTCTCATCTTGCGCAGCGTTGGCACTTCGTTGAGCTGCCTGGGCTTGGCGGACATTAATGATATTGTAGACCTCAACGCGAGTCAGTACATTGGTCTTGGTGTAGTATCGGTCACAAAGAGGGACTTACAAGATCGGATATGCTTTGACCCCGAGATCTGAAGTCGGCGAACGTCTTCTCAATCGCTGCCAGTCTTTCGACTATCTGATGAAAGGGTTCTTCTATCAAGGGAACAAGTGGCTCGCGGGGTACAGTCTTCTTGTCATTGATATCCTTAATCAATTGTGTCAATTGTGTTCTGGTCTTCAGAACTGATTCTCGCTGGGTGGTAATAAGCTGTTGTATAATCTGCCATATCAGCATCTCGCGCCAGGTGTTCTCTGCGATACTTTCGAGCTCTTCGACGTTCTGCATATAGAATTGCGTTCGTTCCTGTAAGGAAGCCTGGTAAGCTTTATCCCGTTGAATTGTGAAAGGAGTGTACGGACTCTATAGATGATGTGCTTCGAACATTCGTCGATAAGGAGCCCAAGATCATCAACGACTCTCTGCCATATTTTTGCTATGAACTTCTGTATGAAGACTAGAGCAGTGATATCCGTGTCATTAAGAGGCCCTGGATTTGCGGGAAGATCCCATAAGGTCAGTCCATCGGCATCAGGCGATATCCAAGATGTAAAGGGGATGCTGTCATTTGCATAGTAAAGCTCATTGAACAGAATGATGGTCCGTCGGTGATCCAATCTATTATTCGAGGTCCATGACCTAGGACACAAAGGTGAGGTAGTTAATCGGTCTGTGTTCGTCATTCGAATTACAATTGCAATAGCAGTCGTTCGACGGACAATACAACGTTCACCCTGTTGATGTCACTATACATTGTCATTATCCGGGGCTTATCTTTGAACCTCGGCGTGTTTGATATACATCATGGCCTCATCACCTTCGGATAAAGCGTTTCCAATGGTGTAACCAAGCCAGTCAAATCCGAAATGATATATCAGGCGGTCTACTTAGACTCAGTAAAATTGTGGTGCGACTTCATGTCCGTTAAAGGAGCCGAGAAAGTAGCACACCATTTGAGGCCAGCAGCTTCCCGTCAGATGTTGATGTGCCTTTCGAGATAAAGCTTAAGTCCTTTCGGTCAGCGGCCGCATTGAGAAAAAGCTCGAATTTCCTCAAATCCGGGTCTTCGAAACATTCATCAGTGTAATCGGGATAGATGTCTTTGACAAATCTTCGGCAGAGGAAACTGCGTGCAAAGTCCCAGTTGATTTCGTAGCTGTAGATGTCAAGACTTTTGCCACAAAGAACCCAGGCAAATGCTCACTATATCCGATCCAAGGGCCTGATTTGCTCACCAGGTTCTAGCTACAATCAATTTAGTTTAATTGGATTATGCGATGAGAATGTAGAAATTCACTTTAGGAGAATTGAGGAGTCGCTCTTCTACTGCATTCTCTAGCCGAGAAGCAGTAGTAAGGCCACCAGTGACAGCGTTGTATGATATTCGGGGGCCCGTAGGTGGAATTTGAACCGCATAAATATCAATGGCTCTGCTTCGGCTTGAAGCGTTGTTTACGCCGGTAGGGGCATCCTGGGGGGGTTCAGGGTCGGCGTAAACAAGGCTCTTCACCAATGTCGTCATGTTCGGCAGCTGAATAGAACCCGCTACCTCAAGGTCAAAGATGCGAGTAATCTGATTTCATTTCTGCATGGCGGGCTAAGGATGGGAGGCTGACCGCGATGAGGTTCCACAAAAGGCTCTTAGGTATCGAGATGTCCAGCCATGATGTCAAAACAAATGGCAGTCTTGGCACTGACTACACACCGCTCGAGGACACAGGACTATGATTGAACTCAAGATCACACAAGGAGGTAAAATCTAGAGCTCAGAAACAATTAGTATATGGGCATATGAGAGTGAAGAGCTGGTTCGTCTTAGGCTTTCTGGCCCATCAAGGCGCTTGGAACGTGGGCTCAAGACTGCCACTTATTAGGATCCGAAGCCCCCTGGGGCAAGACTCGAGTCTACCACTGTGACAACGCTGTGGATTTTGGGATTGTACATACACGGAGTTGGCTTCTAGAAGGATGCAAAATACGCGGTCTGATTCAAGACATGTGCGCGAGAAGCTTAGAGAAAGGCAAGGGAAGGAGATTATACGGAGTAGAATAAGTGAGAGAGCCCTAATCATTGGCTGCCACCACAGCACTTGGGCCAATGAAATCACAGGGCATTGCGGCTGAAAGATAAGAGCCAGCAAAGCGTGTCGTGGATTCACGTTCTATTCCTTCATGTCCATATCAAATTGAGGTCCTAGCCTATGCTCTCGAATGTACTCACCGCTTGTGTTGCCCACGCGCCCACCGCAGAAGCTCATTAGGAGAACTCCTCTGGTGCTGCAGAAATGCCCAAAGATCGTAAGTGCCTTCCCCCTCTCCCCCCCGTAAGTGTCTATAAAATGCCCGTTCCAGGAGTCTCGTGAACAAGCACGATCTAAATATTTTACAGCAAATTGTGTCATCCGCAAGACTTCGAAAATATGTAGAGGTTGTACAATGCCTTCGGGACAGACACACATCGATGTTGAGTACCACATCATCAATCAATGCCGAAGGCACCAGAACAGCAAACCTCCTCAATCGTGCTATACAGAGGAGGGAAAGAAAGTTCATGATTCTGAAACCCAGAATGCTACATGTCCCCAGTGTCAAGGAAAACCACGGAGAGCGCAAGTACGTGCAGTTTCTTCGTTCAATCATAGTATGTTGTATTATTGAGTTAATTTTAAGAGTCATCTCAGCCGATATCGCTGCCCATGTTAATCGAGGTAACACCCCCGAGAAGCCCGAACCCCCAGCGCCAGGGTGGTAGGAGACGTCAGCCAGGCCATTCGCCTCAACCTCGTTCACCCCGACGTCGTTCACCTCGGCCTCAATATAGAGAGCACAAACGGCGGAATGGCCATGGGCGCAAGAAGCCTGAGAAACAGCCTGATTTCTGTGTGATCTTGTGACTGAATTCGTCACTCGAGAAACGAAAACCTTGCCCTCGGATGGTTTCCCACGATTCCGGCCCATTCTACGCAACAAGGAAAGCGATTGGCTCATGACACCGGATATTTCTAGTGGGGGGAGTATTAAGAGAGCCGAGTATCACCCCGAGACAATTGAAACGATGAGGAAAATGCTGAGAAATCTTGCTTTTGGGATAGATGTAAAGATTTTTGATTGGATACTAGGATATCACCAGACTATACGTCATCTATAAAATTCTTACCTACTAACTATATCTGTGCTTGATAATAGTGAACAATAAATTCTGCATGCAAATGCAATGGATCCTGGCATGGTGAATTGCTAGCCCCTCTCGATGCTGTCGCTCCATTCCTTCAATGACTTTTCGACTCTTCATAGGCTGGCAGCTGTTCTTCCCGAGGACTAGAATGCCGGATTCGAAGCCTCAGCATCCTGAATTCCTTATCCACAGCGCTCATCTTGCCCGCCATCCTAAAAGCATCCCCGCGTGCGGCGTCCTCCATGGTAACGAATGCACGGCCGATGTATGCCTCGTCGTAGTACAGCACAGAGTAATCCTCCTCGGTCTTGTTTTCTAGCCACCTAGATAATTTCGTTTTCAGTATGCTTTTCACCTGGCAGGAGTTGAGTTGGGTAAGAAGACTGCACTGAGGTGCTTAAATCGGCATCGCTTCTAAGTGGGAGCAGCCAACGTAGAAGATGCACTTACAAGTCATATCCAGCCAAAGAGAAGTTCAGTTGGGTTGTGTGGGCCCGAACCAAGGTCATACCCTGACCAACCTCGGCCCACAAGTCTCCATCCTGTTGAAGATGCTGCCAAGCTTCGTGATTGTAATTAGAGGAGGTCTTGAAATTGCTGGCATCTCGGACAGAGCGTATGACTTTGTCTGATACCGATGAGTCAGCTAATGTTAATGCTAGCATTGGCCCATGGTGAGAATTGATGCGCGGATGGGACACCCACATGCATGGAAGATTGCCTCTGCCAAATACCAGAACATCTCAGCGTATAGCTTATCATAACCCCCACGCTCCATGACATCTTTAATGCAAACGCCGTCTTCCACTTCCGTATAATAGATTCGGTATACTTGAATGTTTCCACACCACCATGATGCATTGCGCTGTACCATGAGCTTTGGTTCTCCTCTCTTCGACCCACTTAATTTGTTTAATGTTGATATAGAGATATCAAAGAGCTCGTCGATCAGTCTTGGAATCGGCATGGTTTGAGATGAGCTCCTCTGGGCAGCGGCATATGAGGGTGGGTCCTTGTCCATGTTTCGCTGGGTCCGCTGTGGGTATAGGAGTTGTTGCGGCTTGATCGGGTGCTTCGAAGATCTGGGTGGAGGCACGCGAGGCATCTTGATTAAAGAAGCCCCAGAGTATTTATTTTTTGAAATGCTGATGGAATGATCTTGTTGCTTGAATAGTTTGGGAGAAGTATGATATTGGACTTAGCAAGAAGAATTCAAAGTCGATAATTAAGATATAGTAGAAACTCTCATTTGTGCAACATGTTTGCAATTCAGTCGCTCAAACACATACCTCGACACAAAAGAGTACGTATCACGGACAAGATACCATTACTCCCAAAGATGTGTGGGTCCGAATCTATGACGTTGTACAACGCAGTCGAGACAATTGTAATGTGATCGACTGCATTGATTTGCCGGACAGTGTTATACAAAGCCGCTGGACTTATCTAATACTTGTGATTTGCCTCACAATGAATGGATCACCACACCGACCTGGTCGGGCTTCGCTTTCTTAGACGTTCGTATAAACCTGTATGGACGACTTGCAAGCCTTGTGTATCGAACCTGGCCCCACCCGTTCAGACACTGTAACGAATGCATGATTGCCACGCGCGTTATACCAATACTCAACATTTTGACATTGAACAGACGCTCAAAGCACAAGGACGTCGCAGCTATGCGGGGCTCTAGGGTTGTAGATTATTCTGTACTGAGCAAGGGTAGCTTATATGTACCTCTGAATTGTAACTGCGCATTTCCGATGTCCTTGTATCGAGAAAGTCGAATTTTGACTTTTTGAGCTTTTCACAAGATCCCAGGTGATACTTGAAATGTCAATCAGCAGCCCGGTTCCATCTTCATCTGGGTCGCTTGATGGAGCGTCGTGGGAGGCTCAACTCCCCAAGCTCTAGCTCCCTTACAAAACGTAAGGAGGAGACTCCATGGATTCACAAATATTTGAGAAGGCTTCACATCGTAGGTCAAGGCCTTCTTGGACCAAATTAGTGATTAGCGCGAACAGATGTTGAAATATCTCTACTTTATCTAACCTCTCGCCGGATCAACTATTTGCTAACCTCGGAAGCGACATACTCGTCAATTCAACCGATGTAGTCAAGTCAATCTTCTTTAGTGTGTTGAAATTTAGCGGTAGTCCAGTGGCCTCTTTAAAATTATTGCCACCGCCAATTGCTATGTACTGATCATCTCTGCGCTTTATGAAATGTGCACAGACAGCGATCTAGATCTTTTGAAGCTGGCTGCATTTATTCTAGGCTCCAAGACGTGTACTATGTCGAGAAACGTAGGTAAGGCACCCCCGAGACTCCATGACCCAGGCCTGATGCAATTAATCGCTGGCGTGGAACTGTCTATCCACCAGTAATATTTATCTGAATTTTGCTTTTGGTGTGGGGGTATATGCGCATACGAGAAGCGACGCTCGTTGCCGCTTCTTGCGCAGACAGTACGATCCGGAACTTGGTATGCGCAACTGTTGCGATATGAGAGCGCTAGGAGAGATCGCAGTGTTGAGGGGCTTAAAAGCTACGGGATGGGGTGGTATTCTGGGATTCTTATGATTTCTTCTTTTCGCGGATGAACAGGGAGGCGAATAGGCTACCCGTTGCTAGACAAAGACAAAGGACGAAGCTCCACCGTACTGCTACTTCATAAGCCAGTCGTGCTTTTCCGCGGATTTCGGGTTCTAGGGTATTGAGATATTTGAGGTCTTGTGTTAGTTTCTTGACGAGTGTTGATGCGTCTGGCTTGTCTCCTAAGATTGCGTGCAACTTTGTTCCCAGCACTTGTTGGATCACTACTGCTGATAACGCCAATCCCATCTCTGATCCGAGCGAGCGAAAGAGATGCAGACAGGAGATAGCAACCGCTTGGTGCTCGGGTCCGGCGACCGTAACTATAGCGAAGTATCAGTCAAGACTTGCAATTCGACGACTGGACTGCTGAAGCAGAAAAGGGGCAAACATAGACTCACTCAAAGCGACAAGAGTGCTCGTACTCCCAACGTTCAACGCAAATCCACAGACTACCGTACCAAGCCAGATTCCCCACAGGGATCCGGTCGCCCACCCCGTGAAGAGGATCAAAGGCACAATTCCGAAAACGAAGGTGATGTACGATATCAACGTGATCAAGAAATACTTGCCCGTCTTGAGCATCACCTGTTTGGCTCCTCGTCAGCAAAACCCAAGCGGCAGAAAGCTAAGTGGTATCGACTCACCCAGCCCGAGATCAAAGACCCTATCACTCCTGCTGCGATTCCGGGAAGTAGTCGCAGAGCGGCTTGAGTTGCTGTCAGCCCTTCTGCGGCTTGCCAGTACAGGGGGAGGTAGTAGGTTGTGGATAGTTGGGCGCTGTAGGCGAAGAAATTGCAGAAGGAGCAGGCGAGCAAGGTTCTTTCGGAGAGGATGAAGGAGGGGGCGAATGGGGAGGTGGCGATTCGGAATTCGATGAAAATGAAGGTTTCGAAGGCGATGAGGGAGGTTAGTAGATACCATATTGTTGGCGCGGAGTTCCAGGCGTGGGTGGAGCCGTGGTCGAGGCCGAGTAGGAGAGTGGATATGGCTATGATGATAGAGATAGCGCCGCCGAAGTCGATGCTTTTGAGTTTCGATTTTAGGGATTCGGTTTCTAGGGATGGGAATTCGAGCGCGTAGCTAACATTTACTATGCCTAGCACTATCAGTGGCAGCTGCAGGTAGAAAGACCTAGAGTGATGGTTGTAAGCTGGGACTGGCTCGAAGGCTATAGAAGGGAATGTCACCATCTCCATCCAATACTATCTGTGATTACACCTCCGAGGGCACCGACACCCAAGCCTACTGCAAAGACCAGGTTGCGGTAGCCTTGCCATAGACCGCGCTCCTGCAAAGGCACAATATCAGAGATGAGGACGGCAGACAACGTGTTGAAACCACCACCACCGATCCCGGCGAGCGCTCTTGACGCAATAAGCTCAGGCATCGTCCTTGCAAGTCCACAAAAAAGACATCCTAGCCCAAACGTGCAAAACGCAAAGAGAAAAGGGGATTTTCGCCCGAAGATGTCGCTGAGTTTGCCATAAAGGAGTTGAAAGGAGCATAGGGTAAGCAGATAGCTATGAATACCTTAGCACTACTTGGATATGTGCGATTGTGGTATGATACCCAGTTGCAAGCCAGCTTGTGCTATTCAGCGCATTGAGCTCGCTTCCAATCTGTCCATAGGAGGATACTACGATTGTCTGATCCGCTGCCGCTAGGAAGACGCCAATCGCCAATGCAGGCAATACTCGTAAGTCCCTTTGTCTGGATGAGCCGTCTGCGGATTTGACTCGGCGATCTGGTTTCTTGGGGGTTTCGGTGGAATATAGTAGACGCGAAGATTCAGTTGGTGTTGCTCTGGAGTTGGGATCATGATTAGCTCCGTTCATCCTGCTGCCTCGTGTTTGAACTTAAGAAAAAGCATCTTCTTACGTGTGTTGGATAATTTAATAGTTGGGGAGATTGACGTCAGATTCGAAATAAGTTGTTGTTCGGAGAAGTTCGCCTACCCGGACTTGCTCGGTGGAGATTCGACCTAGAGGTCTGGAAACTGGCAGAGCGAACACCATATACTAATAGTGCTGCTCTTGACAATGAGAGTCTCGTCATCAGCCATGACCAAAGCATGAAGGTCCCTAGATCTGTTGAGGGCAAGTATCATATGACTGAGCACCTCATTGGGAAGGTCATGGATCCGATCGACGATCG
Source organism: Lecanoromycetidae sp. Uapishka_2 (assembly GCA_035521555.1). Lineage (NCBI taxonomy): Eukaryota > Fungi > Ascomycota > Lecanoromycetes > Lecanoromycetidae sp. Uapishka_2. The sequence continues at coordinate 12,661 of JASZXT010000458.1, read as the reverse complement.
ATGCTGTCCATGGAATTACAAAAGATGATGAGCCCATTCTCGAAGTCGCAGAGGTCACCGTTCTCTTCGAATGCTTAGGAAAAGCGGCAAAAAGATTCGCAAAACTTGTCTCACGCCATGACGGTGTTGGTAAGCTTTTGCGAATGATTCTGGCACCAGCCTTCCCGGTGCCACGACGCCACGACCCACCACTCATAGGAAAGGATATAAGGTATTGCTATACCAAGATGATCTCTTAGCTTGGCTAGTCCATCAAAGTCTTCTCAGACCTTTCCTTCCCCAACAATGCGTTTGAACTCTCTCCTCGCATTCACCGAGTCGGAATTGATCATGAACATCTTCCACAAAAAGCATGGAAAAGCAGGCCAGTCGTTCCTATTTTGCTTATTGACAGTCTCGGTAGCTCCTATGGATGGATATAGGACCGTTTCGTCTCTATTGACGAAGATCCTGTATCTCGCAGGCCACGCTTGCTTCAATAGAGCCACAGAGATATCCAAATCACTGTTTGCTTCTTGTTGATACCAATAGGTATCGACGTAAAGATCCGTACGTATGTAGACATTTCGCAGTAACCGTACATAACGTGGCGCCAGCCACTCGAGGAATGCCACAGGGCCCTCAGTCAATCCCGAAACGTGAAAAGCGAATGTGTTCTCTCCGTACAAAACAGCTGCTGCTTCATCATGGGTCCTTTTGCATAGAAGTAACAGAGGAATGACAGTGTCCTTTGCAAAGTAGCCTATTCTTCTGATGATATTGCCATCAACGCCAAGCGGACGCCATAGTTGAGGGTGTGAACGACAGTCTAGGCGACTGATGACAAAGTGACGATATATTGTATTACGGAGTTCTATTGGGAGGTTGAAAAACAAGCACGGTCGTCGAGATGATGGACAGTCGATGCTCGGAGGTCGCTGGTCAGGCCACCCACTATCACCGTCTTCCATGGCTTGAAATGCAACCTGCGAATGCTGGTTGTTATTAGGCTTAGAAAGGTATGACAGCTCTGTCAACGCAACAAAAGTCAAATTCAAACAAGCCGCGGAGGTGGAGCATTGAACAAGGACATTGTGCGCCAGTCTCGCCAGGTTTTAGTTGACGTGTGCGGCATGCAGACCTAATGCAGCACTTGCATGGAGCTTGCCATATCTGATAATTGACAGACAAGACTAGGCTTTTTGTGGGTATAAATCCTTCTAGGGCCCTAAATAGGCAAGTTTAGGACGATTAGGGCGAACATGCATAGTCGAGATTATGCAAACCGAGAGCTCTACGCAAAAAATCAGGAGATGGCCAAGCAGTTATAGCTAGAAAAAGTTTCCCCAGCCCATCCCGCTCGAAGTGGTTGGAGCATTGGACAGGACAGAGAGCAAAAACCTTGCGTTAGGAGAGAATCGGACTCCCGGCTCATCGAAACTGAAGGTGACCTCTCATGGTAACGACGAATTTTATCTCTAAGCCAATAACGCTATCACCGATGGGACAAATAAAATTTCATCAACATAAATACAATAGCATCGTCGTGCTAAGCTTGAGGCCTGCGGTACCTTAGGGTTTTCAAAACCTCCACGCCGCTGCCTAGGAACGCAAAGAATATCTTCGGAGTTTTAGATTATCCGCTCCGGCTAATCCCTGCTCCCAATGACCTTATGTGGGGAAGGAAAATTCTCATATCGAGTGTTGCTTTTTCCGCATAAATGCCTACAACTTTTTTGACTTAACATAGACATAGCCAATCTAAAGGGTAAGCTGTCTTTGAGCAAACATTCATATCTTTATGCCCACCAAGTCGCCCAGTGATCTGTCATCCAGTACTCCGTTTCCTAACGTTCTATAGCCGCATGGTGCCCCCCAAAATGCTCTTCTTCCGGTCCCCCCCTGCAATTGCAGCCCGAGGAAGCCGGCTTGCGAGAATCCACATTCCTGTATCGTCTTCTCGAACCAGCCTCCCTACCCTTACCTCTTCCACCTCACACCAATGTTATGCCACCTCTTCAGTCGACAGCTCCTTATCTACCCGATCTACGGTCACACAATCTACGGTCATACAGTTACTGAATAACATTGGGAGCAAGAGAGAGGTTCAACAATACCTGAGTCAATTCAGTAGTGTCTCTAGTCAGCAATTCGCTGTGATTAAGGTTGGGGGAGCCATTCTCACAGATCATCTGCCTGCTTTGACGTCGGCGTTGGCTTTTCTTTACAACATCGGCCTTTTCCCTGTCGTCATTCATGGTGCCGGACCCCAACTCAATCAGATCCTCGAGAATTCAGGCGTGGAACCACAATTCGAGGACGGCATACGGGTCACAGATGGCAAAACTCTGTGTATAGCACGAGACCTGTTTCTGGAGGAAAATAATAAGCTTGTGGAATCACTTGAGGACTTAGGTGTGCGAGCGCGACCACTTGCACTCAGAACATTCAAAGCAGACTTTCTGGACAAGGAGAAATATGGCCTTGTGGGCAAGATTACTGGTGTGGACAAGGGGCCTATCGAAGCTAGCATCAGGGCGAGATGTTTGCCTATTCTGACTTCCATGGCTCAGACAGAGGACGGCCAAGTACTGAACGTCAATGCAGACGTCGCCGCTGGGGAGTTGGCCCGCACTTTGCAGCCTCTGAAGATCGTATACCTAAGCGAGAAAGGAGGACTATTCAATGGGGAGACCAAGGAGAAGATATCGGCGATCAATCTGGACGAAGAATATGATGATTTGATGTCTGGTAGACACTGGTGGGGTAAGAATTTTCTTTCCTTTACCGTTCTTGTTCAGTCCGAACACATCACTCTTGCAACATGGATTACAACAATGAAGCCTGTCTAAACGTGGTTGAGCTACTATTATGGATCAGATGTGCTAACGATGTCTCTCAGTACGGCATGGAACGCGGTTAAAGATCAAGGAAATGAACGATCTCTTAGCCGACCTTCCCAGAACGTCAAGTGTTGCCATCATACATCCCGCAGGTTTGTAAAGAACGTGACCTAGTACCAAGACCAAGCTTACCTGAACAGATCTCCAGCGTGAATTGTTCACGGACACTGGGGCCGGAACGCTGATAAGACGAGGCAACAAAGTCCACGTGAATACAAAGCTCTCGCAATTTCAAGACATCGAAGCTTTCAAAAAAGTGCTCCTCCGCGATCGTGAAGCTCTAGACGCGCGCGCTACTGTGGATCGCTATGTCGAGTTCCTTAGTGGACGTGACTTCAAATGTTATTTTGATGAGCCGATGGAGGCGCTTGCGATAGTCCTGCCGCCATCAGAAGGTGCTTCAATGGCGCAACTTGCAACATTCTCCATCACCAAGTCCGGATGGCTCACGAATGTTTCCGACAACGTTTTCAGCGCCATCCAGAAAGACTTCCCAAAGCTTATGTGGACAGTCAAAAGTGATGATGAGAATCTAACCTGGTTCTGGGAAAAAGCAGACGGAAGCTTAAATCACGAGGGAGACGTTATGTTCTGGACTGGCATTGAGCAAGGCGAGGAGGTCAAAAACCTTATGAAGGATTTCACCGCTTACGGTATGGCACCCTATTGATGAGCTTTGTAAAGTATCATGGCATCTTCTTGAGGTCGCACAATAGCTTTCTGCTCTAGAATAACCTTCTAGACATGTTACTACCCAATCTTCGTCTTGGAGTAATCGTGCTGATATCCACATGTGTTAGGCCGTGAGATGTTTGGCGACATCAATTTAGAAAATAAGCTGCACAAAGCCGCGAGAGCCGCCTCGTCGATGGCTTCGGCCCTAAAAGGCAGCGGACAGATGTCTCGAGCATTCTCTACTACAAGCAGAGTACGGACAAACTACCCTAGCATAAGTACATGTAAGGCACTTTTCTGGCTCCTTTGTCCCCCGTCTGTATGTTCTTGGGGATAGGAACCCTGGAATACTCCCGTGGCATACACCACTCACTACCTGAACGTTGTCTTGAAAGAGTGACGCTAATCCTAAATTGTGCCAGTGATGAAGTCTTCTTCCCGATCATATGCGACTACTACGAACCCCAATCCGCCATATGGTGTCAAAAACTCATCAAACACTCAGCCCGCCAAGACTGCCCTCATTGGGGCTCGTGGATACACCGGGCAGGCATTAATAGTATTATCTCCCTACCTTGATAATTAGCAGGGGTACTAACCGCTCCCAGAATCTTTTGAACGGACACCCAAATCTTGATCTGCGCCACGTCAGCTCACGAGAGCTGGCAGGTCAGAGGCTTAAGGGATACGAAAAACGTGATATCACTTACGAGAACCTCTCTGTGGAGGACATGCGGCGGATGCCTGATATTGACTGTTGGATAATGGCCTTGCCCAACGGAGTCGCGAAGCCGTGGATAGATGCCATCCAAGAAAACGGCAACGATCAAAGCTTGATCGTGGACTTGAGTGCTGACTACCGATTTGACAATTCCTGGTGAGTGACTTGCAAGAACAATCAGCCCTCGTCCGTTCTGGTTTCGGAGCTCTCTGGAATACGAGAATTGCATTTCTTTTCACGTTGAGCCAAACGTCCTGTTTATAACGTATGGCGAAGATTGCTGACTACACATTTCGCAGGACCTATGGCCTCCCAGAACTGGTAGATCGCTCCGAGATCGCAAAAGCAACACGCATCTCCAACCCAGGATGCTATGCAACCGCCGCCCAAATCGGCATCGCACCTCTTCTGCCGTTCATAGACCCCAATTCGTATCCCGTGATCATGGGTGTCTCCGGCTACTCAGGTGCTGGAACTAAACCTTCTCCCAAGAATAATGTTGAGAATCTCACAAATAACATCATACCCTACTCCCTGACCGACCACATCCATGAGAAAGAGATTACAACACAGCTAGGGAAGGAAGTCGCTTTCATTCCCCACGTCGCTGTTTGGTTTCAAGGCATCCACCACTCTATAAATATACCGCTGAACAAAAGCTTCACATCAAGAGACATCCGCAATCTTTATCAAGAGCGATATGAGGGAGAGCCGCTTGTCAAAGTGATCGGAGAGAGCCCACTGGTAAGCCGCTCCTCAGCGCTTCGCTTCTTTGTTTCCTCGTTTTTCTGGAGCCGCAGGACATGCATTAGGAGCAGTTGGGATTTAGTACCCCTCACAGGTTTAATAATATATCTTCCCATTCTGTTTTTGGTCTCAAGGAGTTGACGCTGACCCCGGGAATATGACAGGTCAAGAATATTGCTGGTACGCATGGCGTCGAAGTTGGAGGGTTTGGTGTCCACAGTTCAGGAAAGAGAGTGGTAGTCAACGCTACTATTGACAACCTTTTGAAGGGGGCGGCCACACAAGCGCTTCAAAATATCAACTTAGCGATGGGCTTTGCTGAGTTTGAGGGGTAAGAAAACCTGTGATCGAGACCTTTGAATCGAATGTCAAGCTAATGTGGCCTCGTTCATCTATAGGATACCACTCAAAGAGACATCGAGTGGAGGCGAGATGAAGTTCTGAGGTAAATTTGGCACGGTTGTACATTGATTGGACGATACGTACGATAGATTTTCGGTGTACATATTCACAACCTAGAAGGCAACATATCCTTAACACGGCTTGAGCGATATAATGGATAGATAAAAGTAGTGATTTGAATGAGGCAACTTGCCGAAAATATTTCTAATTTTGCTTATGAGTATATACAAATAGCTCACCAACCGTATCATGACCCTTCAGCCAGCTTTAATATACCCTCCAGATTAATACTCTTCGGCCTCTCAATCGGCAATCCTAACGCTCTGTCCCAGATCAATTGCGCCAGTGGTCCCAATCCCCTACTAACCCCAAAAGTAGCTGTATAATAAAGCGTTTCGTGGAATCCGTAATGATGGAACAACACACCACTGCTGCTATCAACATTCGGAAACGGGTTCTTCGTCTTCCCATGTTCCTTCAGCACCCCTGGCGCTATCTCTGCATTCCGCTTCACCAGCTGGAAGACGGGGTCTTTGGCTATCTCTGGGCGGGAGGAGGCGAATTTCATGAGGGCTTCGAACCGTGGGTCGGGTTTCCGCAACACGGCGTGCCCGTAACCAGGGACTACTTGCCCCGATCTCAGGGTCGACCAGAGATAATCCTTTACATCGGCGTCGGTGAAGGAGGTGCCGATGTGGGATTGCATTTTTAGGATCCATCGAAGGACTTCTTGGGCTGCGAGACCGTGGAGAGGACCGGCTAGGCCTTGGAGACCGGCACTGTAGCTGAGAAAGGGATCGCTGAGTGCGCTGCCAACAAGATGTGTAGCGTGAGCTGAGACGTTGCCGCCTTCGTGATCTCCGTGCAGGGCGAGGTAGAGACGGAGCAGGTCTTGGAAATTTTCATTCTCGGGTCCGCCTTTACCGAGCATGGCGGCAAAGTTGTAGGACCAGTCTTGCTCTGGGTCCACGGCTGCAGGGAGGGCACCACCGCCGCGGTAGCTGTTTTGGTATATTTTGGCAGCGATTGTGGGGAGTTTGGCAAGGAGGGAGATGGAGTCGTCGAAGGTCGGTTCCCAGTAATCGGCTTTGTTGACGCCCTTTTCGTAGGCTTTTGCAAAGGCGCTGGTGTGATTGAGCGTGGAGACGGCGCAGGCAAATTGGGTCATTGGGTGGAGATCTGTCGGAAAGCTATCGAGCATCTTCTCCACAAAGGATGGGAGTGTGGATTTCTCTGCCAATTCCCGCGAAAACTTTCGGATCTGGGTTGTAGAGGGGACCTGGCCGGTGAGAAGTAGCCAGAACATTGACTCCGGCAACATTTCGGTTCCGGTGGTACCTTTGGGCAGGACTTCCTGGCAATCTGCTATTGACTTGCCATGAAAGCGGATGCCTTCGTTGGCGTCTAAGACGGAGCCTTCCCATACCATCGCTTTCAGACCTCGCATGCCCCCAAGGGTATTCTCTATTTTGACTTCGCCAATTGATTTCGAAGCATGGCTCTTCACCTTTTTCAGGAGTTCACGTTTGGCTGGAATGACTTCTTTGAGCGTGGTTTTGAGGTCGGGCTCGGAGGCACTGGAGTAGGACCTTATTGAGGCCGTAGAAGAGGGTATGAATCTTGTCTATTTGTTGCCCCATGAGTAATTAATTCTTGTCCAAGGAGGGTGATGTTACTTGTAGCAGCCGAGCAGCTCTCAGAGAGGCCCTCGACGGGGAGAGCGTAGCCATAGTAGGACACTACTTATAGCCAAGCACTGGAGCTTTGCTCGGGTTCTATGGGATCGCTTCAAAAGTCCACATGTGTCTAATTTACACGTGAAAGCTGGAAAAGGCGGTTGGCCTACAAGACGGTAATGTGGCACTTGTAGAGGCATGGTGGTTGATCGTGGACACGAGATACCTATGACGTTCTGCAGGCTCTGTTTTGCGGGGACACGGAGACCTCGGTCAAACGGTCGAATTGAAGTTGACCGCAAAAAGAGTATCATTCCTTTAACAAGAACTGAATGGTTCATGGTTCATAATCAAGTCTTTTTGAGATTACTGTGTGTTAGTAATTGTTCTGTGATGTACGACTACGCTGGACCGTGAGTCTGGCCCGTTCACCGTTGGCAACGAAGCACGCAAGATATGCTGAACAGTATTGCCTCAGACTATCACAATGATACGAAGTACTGCTGGTCACCTATCACGGCAGAGATGCCTGCGCTTCGTATCAAACCTATACATACGACCAGCCTTTTCTGCTAGGGCAATGGCTACGCAGCTTCAGCAGGTTGAGCCTCCACTCTCGAACCGTCTACCCACAGATTCATATCAATTGCTTCCAATTTCGGAGAAGGCTGGCTCCACAGAGGACAGTCTATTTGACCAGCAAGTGGAGGACGTCCAAGACTGGTGGGCATCGCCACGATTTGAGGCGATCAAGAGGCCGTATTCCGCAGAAGATGTCGTGAGCAAGAGGGGCTCATTACAGCAGACGTATCCAAGCTCGGTAATGGCGAGGAAATTGTTCAATCTGTTCAGAGACAGAGCGGCTGCTGGAGAACCAGTGCATACAAGTGGGCTTAGTCTAGTATATCAAGCGCAGGGGGTATCAGAGCTGACTACGATTAGTGGGAGCTATCGATCCTGTGCAGATGACGCAGCAAGCTGAGAATCAGGAGGTTCTCTACATTTCCGGCTGGGCCTGCTCGTCTGTTCTTACAACGACCAATGAGGTCTCTTCAGACTTTGGCGACTACCCATACAACACCGTACCCAACCAGGTGCAAAGACTATTCAAAGCACAGCAAATGCATGACCGAAAGCATTGGGATGCTAGGAGGAAGCTAAGTAAAGATGCACGGGAAAAGACGCCGTACATCGATTACATGCGGCCGATCATTGCCGACGGAGATACTGGGTGAGTTGAGCAAGGGTTCTCAAATCATGCAGTGTTTGACAGGAGAGGCAGACATGGTGGCTTGACGGCAGTTATGAAGCTAGCCAAGTTGTTCGCTGAGAATGGCGCTGCAGCGGTACATTTCGAAGACCAGCTCCACGGTGGAAAGAAATGCGGGCACCTCGCAGGAAAAGTCCTCGTCCCAGTTGGAGAACATATCAATCGTTTGGTCGCTGCGCGCTTTCAATGGGATCTCATGGGTTGCGAAAACCTCATAATTGCAAGAACGGACTCTGAATCTGGGAAGCTACTGAGCAGTGCGGTTGATGTCAGGGATCACGAGTATATCCTCGGAGTAAATGAGGATTCAGAGCCACTAGCGGAGACCCTGCAAGCCATGGAGCTCGAGGGTGCAACAGGCGAGGAGATAGACCTTTACGAAGCACAATGGGTCAAGGAGCACAAGCTCATGACCTTCGACGAAGGTATATACGCACTCCTCCAAACCCTCTATGCATCTATGAAGACATCGCTGACAAAGACTGCTCAAATATAGCTGCCATAGCACGTATGAAATCCTCAAACACGAATCAAGCCCACATTGACGCCTACACCACCGCCGTCGCCGCCGACCGCAACCTTCCTCTCTCCCGCCGCCGGAGCCTTGCAGCCCAATTCACCAAAGCTCCGGTCTTCTTCTCATGGGACATACCTCGCACCCGCGAAGGATTCTACCACTATCGTGCCGGCATGGCAGCAGCTACCAAGCGTGCTATCATGTTTGCTCCATACGCTGATCTACTCTGGCTCGAAACCGCCGACCCCAATGTGGAGAAAGGAGCTAGGTTTGCTAGTGAGATACGGGAGGCATATCCAGGGAAGCGGCTCGTGTATAATCTCAGCCCCTCATTCAACTGGATGGGACATGGATTTACTGAAGAGTCTCTCAAATCATTCATTTGGGACCTAGCTAAACATGGCTTCGTCCTGCAACTTATCTCACTCGCTGGATTGCATTCTACGGCCACTATCACTGCTGAGCTAAGTAAGGACTTCAAGACGGAGGGCATGCTGGCTTATGTCAAGCATGTCCAGAGGCGGGAGAAGGAGCTTGGAGTTGACGTCCTCACACATCAGAAATGGAGCGGGGCGCAGTATGTCGACGGCATCCTGGGGGCTATCCAGAGTGGAAGTAGTGGAAGTAAGAGTATGGGGGAGGGGAATACTGAGGGTCAATTTTGAATTGTAAGACAAAGATTATGCTCCGCAGCCTGTTGGAATTGGTCGAGAGCTTCTCGAGGCGTTCCTGCCTTCGGTCACTGGCTGGGTGAATTGTGTAATCGTAAGGGTACTCATGCGTCTCTTGAGGAAAAGCGGCGAGCTGACAAACTGCGGAAAATAGTAGATGCTTGTGACATGCCGAGTGTGCACAAAAGTCAATTGCCGAGCATCGAAAGCTGGCAAGCTCGACAGCGCAAGGGAAGGTATTATGAATGGGTGCATGTACTTCATGGACCGCAGAACCACCAGGAGACCAGGTATCTCAGTCATGCAGCTATCGCCATAGATGGGACCTGTTGAGATGAGGCATAACTTATAAGTGGCAGACAAAATACTACTGTCAGCACTAGGTGGTACTTCTACTGCCGTCGAGAAAGTCAATCTAACTCGGACTTGATGGGGAGTACATAAGTGGGTAGGAGCCCATTTCGTCGTTCCATCCCTGTTACATGCATACGATTACAGCTTGTGTAGCTGCCTTTTTGGAATGCTATTCTGTGGAACGGTCTTGCCACTGGATCGATCTTGGTTCTTATAGGCCTGTGCATAGGCTCTAGCGCCAAGCCATGACTCTCCGTTCGTGACTGGAGTCGTTTTGGTGATAAAGCTCTACGCTGTTCGAAAGTTGCACGTTGCCTTCGTCTTTCATCTTGACGGCGTGACGGAGGCTAAGGACGCCAGTCTTAGGAAACGGGTGACTGCTCACATCGTGAGACTAAGAGAGCCCTTTGATCATCGTCAGCAACGCTTTGTATCCAGCTTGGCTACTTGTACAAGTACATGTCACTTTTTCATGGTCGGGACACGTAGCTAGCAAAGTGCGAAAAGGGTCTGGGCTAGCTGAAGTCCCGTTGGACTCGAACGGCCAAGCCTATGGAGTTCTTAATTCTGGACGTCGGAGTTTCAGAACGCGCGCGGCACCCGGTGGAGACAATAATATTGAAAAACAGTGGAGTGCTCAAGATGCCTTCGATGTCACTTTCGCAAAAGGCTCGCCCACCACAAGGTAGCTTACCTAAGAAAGACATGACAAGCATGTCTTTTCGACTTCTAAAAAGTGATGACTATATCACGTATATTGCATTCAAAACTTCAAATCTCTCTGGATATTTCTTTGATATCGGCAATAAATGATCAGGATCTTCATTTGTTTGCAATCAGCTTACCTTACTAATCCATTACACGTCATGATTTTTCAATGCCAACTCTTGCTAGATTTATATACTTTCCCCGGCGTCTACAGATTTTCTCCAACTGACTTTTCAGAATAGTTCTATTTTGTAACTACAGCCTCGGGAATCACCATGAAGTACCATATTCTCCCCGCCGAGGCTTCAGATATTCCAGAGATGAATTCACTCTTTCTCGACGCATTCGAAAACAATGGCATCCGGTCTCTCCTGTGGGCCAATGTATCTAGGGAAGAGAAGTCTGGGCATCAATTGCGACGTTACTTCACAATGTCTCCGCCAGATGCCTCACGCTTTGTCAAAGCAGTGGATCCAGGAAACGGGTGTGTAAGAAATATCCTAAAGGCGACTCCTCTTGGAAGTGCTGTGATGAGCCCGCTTTGGCCTGTGACTGAGGTTTACCCTATTGGAGATTGCAAACCAATCATCTACCCTTTTTTTCCACTAACTTTTGCAGTAACATCGTTGCCTTTGCCAAGTGGCAATACCCGCAGACTTTGTCTGCAGAACAAGCCGCCGCAAAGGGTATTACAGATGAGAAAGCAGAGGAAGATAACCTATTGCCAGCTGGAGCGAATCGGGAGCTGTATAACGCTTTCTTTGGTGCTATAAAGGAAAGGCGAAAAAAGCTTATGAATGAGAGTAAGGACTATTGTGAGCCTACCTACAACCGTAAAGGCGGCCCTAAGCATCCATCTTGATCGAGGCTTCATCACTCGAAGACCGAAATCTTTCCGACCTTGGACGTGAATTGACTTCCCTGTCCCTAGACCTCGATATCCTCGCCGTCTCGACGAACTATCAGCGCCAAGGCCTTGGTGCTTTGCTCCTTGATGAGGGACTGGCCCATGCAGACAAAGACAATGCCAAGGCATATCTTGAAGCCTCACCGGCTGGTGTGAAATTATATAGGAAGTATGGGTGGAGGGAAGTCGACGAGGTGCTAACTGATCTAGAAATGTATGGTGGGAGCGGACTGCACTCGGAGATCTGTATGATGAGGGAGCCTGGTGGAAAGTAAACTGAGCATTTGGGGATGAGCAAAGCAGTCGACTGTCAGGCTTTGATATGGATCTACTGACATACCTGTTTACCAGACTGGCGGACACAGATCACTCCTACCTGCATTGATTTTGTATAAGCATTTGTTGTGGGTGACTCGTCTTAGCAGCGCATCGAGCGCTCAACAATTGCATTGAAGCAATTCATCTCTGAAAGTCGTCTAAAGCTTTCGAACTTCTCCCTCCAAGATCGGAGGAATAGATGTTGGTCAATGAGTCAGTGAGCTAGTAATATAGCCTCCAATTTCGCTAAACTTCAATCCCCTACTTGCTTATCGCAATATATTGCAAGCTTTGAAACTCAGATCACAGTGTTTTGCCCCTTGTTAGCTGAAAACGATACGTCGATATATGGATAGGGACTACTAGATAATGGGCTTGCGGACTGCTTGCGGACCTTAGACAGGATACGCACCGGCAGACATCAAAAACCAAGGAAACAGTTGGCGCAAGCGTTGCGAAGAATAACTTATCAGCTTCAAGTTGTTCAGATCAATTCGGCATGAAAGAGTCAAAGTGCACCCTTTCCATTATCTCGCCATACACTCCCTGTACGTTCACGTATGAGACAATGCTCTTAGAGCGATAGTGAAGATGCGGTAAAAGACGATTATGGTTAAGTTGCCACTACTGAGGCTCAAGACTCGCACTTGGACACTAGCTTTGAAGACGAAGAAGGAGAAGACGACGATACCATGAAAGAAAACCTGGATCAAAAGGTGGATGCGAGTGAAGATGAAGATGAAGATGAAGAGGAAGAGGAGGAGGAGGAGGAGGAGGAGGAAGAGGAAGAGGAAGAGGAAGAGGAAGAGGAAG
>JASZXT010000457.1:0-21829 GCA_035521555.1 Lecanoromycetidae sp. Uapishka_2 | reverse complement strand
GTGGGCAACCTGTATGGGTACAGGGGGTGGCGGCTGGTTAAATCGTTTCATGATTCCAACCTGCTTCTCGTATATTTCTTTCATCTTCGTCGTTCTGAAATGCTCAGCTATTCTGTTCAGGTCGTCTTGCGATCCATTAAGTAGTGCGACGCCGATGTGAGCCTGCTTCAGTGCTCCAACGTCATTGGTGCCGTCACCGCACATGAGAGTGGTGTATCCAGCATCCTTCAAGCCGATCAAGATGTCTTCCTTTTGTTTTGGCGATACTCGTGCATAGACCCAGGTATGGCGCAGGAGTTGTGGTAAGGCCAGCTGGTCTTTGTATTTTGCCAAGGCATATCCAGTAACGCACAGGTCTTTCTCCTTTATAATGTTCTGGTCTAATGGCTTGCTGGGATCGACTGGGATGTTGATCTTGTCATCGACGCTTTTCCAAACAAGGTTCTCACCGCTGTCATCGTGCTCGGGGGCATCAAGAATGAGTACATCTCGATCGACGATCTCTACTTGGCGAGCTACATGTACCGCTGTCAATGCATTGTCGCCAGTGATCATGACGCAGCGATGACTGCTCTCGTTGAGCATGCGAACTGCGCTCATGGCGTCATCTTTCAGGGGGCATTGTAAGACTAGGAATCCAGCAAATGTTAGCTCCGCTTCTATCTCTTCCCGCTTCAAGTTATTAATCCTTGTTTGACCAAGCTCCGACTCTGTTGAAAGGTAGCGATAGCCAAGTGCTAGAACTCGACCTCCATTCCTTGTAAAGTACTTGAAGGTCTCCTCGTAGTTGGGTGGTGTTTTGATCAACATAGTCCGGATCATTTCCGGTGCACCCTTCACACCTACAAATGTTCCTCTGACCTTCTTCCCTGTCTGTCGATCCGTGGTGAGCACAGTCGCGACAGAGCTTTGGCGCTTCAACGACGACGAGAATTGGAATCGTCGTTTAATCTGGACGAGTTCGCCGCTACCCGTGTTCCCTTTGCTGTTCGTGCTCGGTCTTCCATGCAGAGTGTCGTTGCGGCCCAGAGTCCACCCGAGCGATGTAAGCGTGGCCTTTTCCATGGGATCGCCTACAATCTCCCCCTCGTCTAGCTTAACAAGAGCATGGGCGGTGGCAAGTACAAGTGTGGTCTGTTGGCCGGCTTCCAATACCGGAGTCACTTTGCTGTGAGCGCCGTCTTTCTCCGACTTGGCGTTCTTGTCCTCCAGGTGTAGGCCTGCGATACCATCCACAACCAAATCCTCTCCAGTCAATGTACCAGTTTTATCAAAACACGCAATGTCCACCCGACCGGCGTAAGGTATCCTGAAAGGCTCCGTACAAAAAATCGCATACTTGCTTAAAGCTGCGAGACTAGTGTTGACTGCTAAGCTGAGTTCCATGGGTAACTCTGGTGGCACTACGCTTGTGATGATCAGGACACAGTCCAGCAATAGCTTCGAGCGCTTCCGATCTTTGGCAACTCCCTCTTGCCAGACGTACCAAGAAGCAGCAATTGCGAAGATAAGAAGGAACAAGATAAAGAGAAGTGCCTCGACGTTGTTCGCGGAGACTCTCTCGGTAGAATAGATCATTGTTCGCACCAAGCTCCCCTGGCTTGTCTCGAACCCGGTCTTTACAACGATAGCCATGGCGCCGTTGTCCGGAGGAGGCTTGACGCCAGAGACCAATATTGGGACAGTGTCAGGCGCGTCTTCGCTGACAGTTCCGTGAGTCACCTGGAGCACCTTGGTTCCACCGTAGAGAAAGGCGTTCTTGTCGAGACCTTCCGGATCGATTGGTGCATCTCCTGGGCGAAGTTGGACAGAGTCTTTCAGGAGCGGGGTGCTTTCTCCGGATAGCATAGCCTCGTTCACAATGGCCGTGCCCTCCACTAGGAGCATATCACAAGCCACTCCGCTATCCTCCTTAGTACGGCCAACTGACACCAGATCTCCAGGTAACAGCTTATCACTCGTGATTTGCTCCCATTTATCTTGTCGATATACCCAGATCTCGTAAGGCTGAATGCTCATTCCGCGGAACTCGTTCAATGTCCTCTGTCTCTGCCAAACGACAGTGCTTTCAAAACCAACCAGCATCACCAGAGTGAACAGCGAGTAGTACCAGTAGTCGTCGAGGAGCCAGAGCCCTACGCAGAACATCTGGAAGATGAAGAACGGCGCCACTGCGTGCTCCTTCCATAGTTCCGTAAAGGTCGGAACGGGAATGTCGAAAGTATTGTCTCCATAATGCTCATGTATGCGATCAAGCTCTGTCTGCTTCGTCAAACCACGCGATTCTTGAAATTTCTTAATTGCGGGTCGCGGCTCCTGGTCGATCTCGTAGGCCAGAGGCGCAAAGCTATTTTCTTCTGCATTGTAGAGAAATCTACGCTTCTGGAAGAGAAAGGAAATGTTCTGCTTCCCACCGACCTGCGTGCCTTGTTAGCAATGCGTTCAAAACTTTTAGTATTAATACTGACATTATCCCTCAATAATTTGCAAATTTCAGCAGATCCAGCATTCGTCACCGGTATGACCTTGATTAATTTCGCGTTTCGAACATCGTCGGTGGTGGTGGAAGTAAACAGCGAATCAATGGTGACGTTCCATTTGGTTGTCAGCCAAGTCAAGGACTGTGCTGTAATGATGGAGCCAGCCCAGACAAATGTCCACTCAGATCCGTCTATGTATGTGTTGTATCTCTCTTCTGAGAGATATATGGCAAAGAAAGCGGGCCATATAGCAAGAAAAGGCCAAACATATGTGTGAAGCAGCAGAGGCAGGGGATTATGTAGCGTGGCGGATTGGATCTGGGGGTTCTTGACAAGAGGCGCCCTGCATTGCATGTTAGCGGTATCTTAAGGTATTCCGTAGGAACGGCAATCTTACATGTCCCCAATCAAGTTCAGACAGAGTCCTAAGAGGTGGAGTGTTGACGCCTACTCGGGAGCGCCATCAAGTGAAGATAGATGATGCTCTACAGGTCCAGGTGTTCTCAGAAAATCAGAAGGTAAGGCGGCCGGCATCGGATAAACATGTGCCCGAAGTATGCGGTATGACGCTAGGTTATGCGAATCCCCGAACTTTAACCGGAATCGCGCGAGCGATGCTTAGCGCGAAAAATAAACATACTCATTCTTTAAGATATTCCTCGTCTTTACAGACAAATGAGAATTGAAAATGGAAACCATGAACAATACCCAAGCGGAACCAAACTCAGTGCTGCCTGAGAGACCGAAAGAAATAAAAACAGATGCCAAACCAAAAAAGCAACCCAAAGAGCCAAAGCCACCTAAAGAACCAAAACCAGCACCTGCGAAAAAAGAGCCTAAGGCGCCCAATGTACCAGCAGCCCCTATAGACCCCGAGTCAATGTTCAAAGAGGGGTTCTTGAAGACAGTGTATAACGAGAAACCTTCAGAAAGGATCGTCACTCGATTTCCTCCAGAGCCTAACGGCTTCCTCCACATAGGTCATAGTAAAGCGATTGCTATTAATTTTGGGTTTGCCAGATATCACAATGGTGTTTGTTATCTTCGGTTCGACGACACTAATCCAGAAGCCGAAGAAGAGAAATACTTTACTGCTATTCAAGAGATTATCGAATGGCTAGGTTTCAAGCCATTCAAAATCACTTACTCGAGTGATAATTTTGCTAAGCTTTACGCATTGGCGGAAGATCTGATCAAACGAGATGGTGCATATGTTTGTCACTGTACAGGTAGGCCGGAACTTTGGTGATTGTATTCACGCCACTTTCTAACAGGCGCATCAAAAAGATTCTGAGATCAAGCTTCAACGTGGCGGTGAAACCCACGGACCTCGTTATGCTTGTGAACATCGAAGTAGATCAGTCGAAGAATCATTGGCAGAATTTAGAGCAATGCGAGATGGTAAATATAAGCCCAAAGAAGCGTTTCTACGAATGAAGCAGGACATTGAGTCTGGGAATCCGCAAATGTGGGATCTGTCAGCATACCGCATTCTAGAGAAAGAGCACCATCGAACTGGCAAGAAGTGGAGGATTTATCCAACTTATGATTTCACGCACTGTCTTTGCGATAGCTTTGAGGACATCTCGCATTCCTTGTGCACCACAGAATTTCAATTGTCAAGGACATCCTATGAGTGGCTGTGTGAAATTGTTGAAATTTACACACCTATGCAGAGAGAGTAAGTTGCTCTGACTAGCTATGCTGTAGCTACGACTGAGAAGAATTTAGATATGGTCGACTCAATGTCACTGGCACCGTTCTATCAAAACGAAAAATCAAAGCATTAGTCGACCAAAAGATAGTCCGAGATTGGGATGACCCTCGTCTTTTCACACTCATTGCCTTGCGGCGGCGCGGAGTCCCTCCAGGCGCTATCCTATCCTTTGTCAATGAACTAGGTGTATCGACAGCTCTCACAAACATTCAAATCGTCCGCTTCGAGCAGACCGTGCGCCGATACCTTGAACAGACCGTGCCACGGCTAATGCTTGTGCTCGATCCAATCCCAGTCATCATAGACAATCTTCCAGATGACTATGTTGAGGAAGTAGAAGTACCGTTCGGCAAGGATCCAGCAATGGGCGCCCACAATGTGCCTTTCACGAAAACAGTCTACATAGACCGCTCAGACTTCCGCGAGGTAGATAGTAAAGATTACTTTCGGCTCGCCCCTGGGAAAGCCACCGGCCTCCTCAAAGTCCCATTCCCAATCAAAGCTACCACTTTTGATAAAGATGAAACCTCAGGCCTCATCACGGCCGTGCACGCTACGTACGAGAAGCCAGAAGAAGGCACCGCATTCAAGAAACCAAAGACTTACATCCAATGGGTAGGCTCCTCACCAGCGCACAAATCGCCTATCAAGGCCGAAGTGCGCGTCTTCAATCCTCTTTTCAAATCAGAAAATCCAGACTCGGCAGAAGGTGGATTCCTCAAAGATCTCAATCCCAACAGCGAAGAGATCTACCCGAATGCCATGATTGAGACGGGGCTGGAGGAGATCAGGCGACGTGCACCATGGCCCGAAGAGGAGGGTGAGAAGAACGTGAAGAATGCGGATGCTGGATTCGAGACTGTGAGGTTTCAGGGCTTGCGTGTGGCGTACTTTTGCATGGACAGAGAGAGTGAACGGGAGAAGGTGGTGCTGAATCGGATCGTGAGTTTGAAAGAGGATGCTGGGAAGGCTTGATGAGAAGGAATGTCTTATTAGCATCGTGTACTCGCTAATGGAGTTTTGCTGAAATACACCGCCTGCTCCCTCCTTCCTGATCATAGGTCGTAGCTATCATGCTGAACTTTTTTGTGATTCGTGATGGGTATATGCCCTCAACGCCTTGCCTCCCGCGCTATTTGTTACCAATCATTCGCCAGGGCATTCCTCGGCACCGCCTCTCCAGTCTCCGCTGCCGCATCCAACGGGTTCTTTTCCGACGGCTTCTCGATCTTCTCTCCATCATCCTTGCTTAGATCAGGAGCCTCCACCTTCTCGCCCTCTTCACTAATCTCCGTACCCTTCTCTGATGCCGCTTCACTAGGCTTTTCTACAGCCTCCCAATCCTTATCTAAATCTTCTGAGTCGGTCTTGAGCTTCTTACTTGCAGGTTCCTCGGCGTTGGTGGGTAGGCCTACAGCTCCTGCTTCCGTGGACGCGGCTTCTTCTGCCTCTTTGGGTTTCTCTTGGGTTGGGAGCTCTTCCGGTGAGGGTGGGAAGACCTTGCTGTATAAGACACATAATATCAGCAAGCCCATACACACCAATCCTACGTTTCTGGAGAGCAAAATGAAAGGTGGACATACGGTAACCACTTCTCATAAGCCCTTTCATCCTTCGCCTCAAAACAACAAAACACCACTCTCTCCAACCTCCCCTTCCCCTCCCCCTTATTCTGCTCCTCCTCTTCTAACCACCGCCGAACCTCTTTTGAAGCAACCTCGGCCGCCTCTCTGGGCGGATACCCATACACCCCTGTACTCAGACAACTAAACGCGATACTGCCGCCCTTCTCAGCTGCTAAGTCTAAACTCGTGCAGTAGCACGATCGCAACAACTCGGCAGGCCTGGAGGGAGATATTTTCCCCTCACGGTGGTAGATGGGGCCCACAGCGTGAATTATGTAGGAGCAGGGGAGCTCGTGGGCGGATGTTATCTTGGCGTGGCCGGTCTGGCATCCATTCAGGGTTTTGCATTCGTCGTACAAAGAAGGGCCGGCTGCAGAGTGGATGGCGCCGTCCTTGTGGGGGTGTCAGTGGGCATATCTAGAGGGGAAAGCTGGTAAAACGATGACGCGTTTGGTGCCAGAAGGCAGAAGATGAGGTTGGAGAAGGGTGCTGGAGAATAAGAGACATACTACGCCGCCTCCTCCAAGAAGGGATGTATTTGCTGCATTGACTATGGATGTGGTGGCTAGAGTGGTGATTGAGGTCCGTATGAGCGATATCTTCGAGTTAAGAGCCGAAGATGAGGTTGGCAGAGAGTGTTCTGTTGAGTCAGAGGGGCTAGGCTGGAGGCTTCCATTCTTGTAGAGGTCTGATATGGTGGGTATCGAGGATACAGGAACTGGAGAAGACATTTTTATATGCGGTGCAGCAAGTCTAGAGCTGTGGATACGTCTTAAGAAGGATACTGGTAGACGAGATGTATGAGACAGTGCAGCATGCATTCATGAATGAAAGAAGAGAATCATGTTTAGAGGAAGTGGTCTCCATCTGTTGCACGGCCTCACAGGCTACAGCTTCATGTCCTCCGCGTTGATTTCTTGGCGCTTAGTCATTCTATAATCGTATTCCTAAACTCACTGACCAGAAGTCACTTCATGGTTTGCAGAGTCTGGTCCGTGGCGGCTGGAACTATTGTGCAGATCTAGAACTCTTCTGAATTCTAGTTAATGATTGAGGTATACTTTCGGGGGCAATACGGTATGTATTGAGAGCGTATTGCAAGCGAACGCATCGTGGACGTTGCAATGCCAGATTTGCTTTAGATAGCCTGGGGCAAAACTGCAAAGTGAGGCTGGCATTTTAGTCAACCAGGCACCGTATTGAGGATGTTTAACAATGGTGCTCACTGCTTCAAAGCGTAACAGTGTGCTTACACCAACAAGTGAAACTTTTCTCTTTACGAGTGACTTATTTAATCCTAAATGGATCTTTTTTTGTCACCAATTTCTCGATTTCTTTACACACTTCCAGCGTGACTTCATGGGTTCCAGCATTTCCTCCAAGGTCACATGTCTTGCAGCCCGCCTCGGTCACATTTTCAATACATTTCATGAGACCATCAGCAGCTTCTTCTTCACCTAACCATCTTAACATCTCCGCCGCCGTCCAAAATGTTCCAACAGGATTCGCCGATCCTTTGCCTACAAGGTCAAACGCACTGCCGTGAATGGGCTCAAACATGCTCGGGTTCGTTCTCGTTGGATCAAGGTTGCTGGTTGGCGCTATTCCAATACTGCCAGCGAGACTAGCAGCAAGGTCACTTAGAATATCTGCATGGAGGTTTGTTGCGACAATAGTATCGAGCGTTTCTGGGTGCAGCACCATCCTTGTCGTCATCGCATCCACCAGCATCTTGTCCCATTCAACATCTGGAAAGTCTTTCGCTACAATGTTTGCTACCTCATCCCAAAGCACTAAGCCACTCCTCTGCGCATTACTCTTCGTCACCACACACAACTTTTTCCTACTCCTTCTCTGTGCAGTCTCAAACGCAAATCTCATCAACCTCTCCACCCCATGCCGCGTGAAGATCGCCACCTCCGTAGCTACTTCCCATGGCTGCCCGATGTGCGTGCGCCCACCTTGTCCTGCATAT
The DNA here is from genome assembly GCA_035521555.1 of Lecanoromycetidae sp. Uapishka_2. Taxonomy (NCBI): domain Eukaryota; kingdom Fungi; phylum Ascomycota; class Lecanoromycetes; species Lecanoromycetidae sp. Uapishka_2. The sequence goes on along the minus strand of JASZXT010000457.1, from coordinate 14,032 downwards.
TCGCCTTCTGTATTCTCACGCACGATCACCCAATCGAGAGAGCCGGGTGGGCAATTAGTAAGTGGGGAGGTAATGCCGCGAAGAACACGTGAGGGGCGAACGTTGGCATACTGTTGAAGAGGCTGGACTATGGCGAGGCGAAGGCCCCAGAGGGAGAGGTGGTCTGGTACATCTGTTACAAAGTCTCAGCAGACTCTCTCGACTATGATCGATCCAGTGTTTCGACATGACCTACAAGGTGCTCCTACGGAACCAAACAGTATTGCATCATTCTTCTTCAATTCCTCGAGGCCGCCCTCGGGTATGTATCGTCCATGTTCCTTGTAGTATTCACTGTTCCATTCAAGGTGGTCAAATTCCAGATCGAACGTCCCCAAAACGTGGGCGAGCTTCTCGAGAACTGTGATGCCTGCGCTGATGACTTCTGGGCCAATGCCGTCGCCAGGAACGGAGGCAATGCGGTAGATGATCTTTTCTGAGGAAGAAGGCATGGATAAAATCTTCGTAAACGTGCCATATTTGCTACCGGGAAAATTAGTGGGTTACTGCTTCCCCACAATGTGACGTGAGGACAAAGATTCGTGAGACACCGATCTCCGCCAAGCTCCCGCCTTGGTGTCTCCATAGAACTAGATCTACGAAGATCATCGCCTTTGACTGCTCGATTGCTTCACCAAGTCAATGAGATTGATGCCAGGCAGCACATCTCACAATTTTTGGAACCACAGACATTCTTGCCAGTCCCAACATTGATGAACTACTCATTATCAAGTAAACTAATCACGATTCGACACAATAGTCTCAATTTGCCATTCTCCCCGTCACGGCCAGCCCCATGAATGTCAATTGAATGGGATGACCCTCTGCCTGTTCAAATAACACGAAAGCAAAAGCACTAGTAGCCGTACCAAGACCTAAGACTCCTTGCTCATTCACTCAGTCAATCCACTTTCTTTAAGACCTCTTCTCCTCTCCATTCAGCATCAAAAGCCTACCATTTCAAGCTTAATTAATTATCGGATCATATAGTCGCTTGACCTACGCCCACAAGCTGCTCACTATGTCGCCGAGTAAGCTTGCATGAGCAGTCCCAATGGATCCTTGCTGATGTCATCAGCGCTCAGAAGCCACAGCAAATCCGCCTCGTCGAGTATCACACATATCTTATCATTGACCGAGCTATTAGAGCCTATCCTGTGGAATTTGCCAGTCCTCGATCTGGTCGTCCTGCAACGCGTCAATCACCAATGGCATGATATCATTGGAAAGGCTCACTTTCAATACAAGATGTTCCTCACACAACGGCCGCCAGAACGCTTGGAATGGAATCCCAGCAGCTGGAATCCGATCATCGAGCCTACAAGCTCCGTTACCATCAATGACGTATTTCGCATCAATATCGACTCATTCCGTGCTCGATTTCTGCGGAGGAAGAAGCGAGGTCGGAAGTTCCGGTGGCGAGCTAAGCCAGGAACCTGGCAAAAGATGCAGGTCACGCAGCCAACAAGTCTACGCCTGGTTGTTCGTTGGAATGGTCTTGGTCAATATCGTCAGCTTAGGGTTATATGTAGTGGTGGTAAAGGTGTGGTTTGGGGGGACGTAAGCGACATGGTCCTAGAATTCCTAACAGATATACCTCGCAAGTGCCAGGGCATTCCGAGAAAGAGGATGCCAGATAACAGAATTCTGATTCTCGACACAAGATATTGATCATAAGTACGAGAGTACGAAGAATACCGGAAATAGTAAGGGTGGGCGATAAACTTCGTCCTTTGCCGGGCAACTGTGGATTGGAAAGGGTGCACGTACCTTCAAACTCATGGATAGCGAGACAAGGATAGAAGATATGATGTCAGGATACAAACGATGCTGCTGAATCAAACGTAAGCAGCACCGATCATTGCTCACTTTAATGAAACGATATTTCAAAATCAGATCGTCGTCGCTACGGCCGCAGTAGCGAGTGTTGGATAGATGGGGTGATGTTGCCCTAATATAGCAAGCTAGAAAATTTGCTGTACAGACGCCTGCGTACACAGAAATGATACTGGCTTTTTAGCAATGTCATTATCTATACCAGACTCTCTTGAAACCAGAAGTACCGCCATACACTGGAGGAGACGTGGCGATGCTCGTTGTCAACAGCACACCGACAGTCATCATGTTCGCTTCTTGCCCAGCGACGGATCCCAATACTACACCAAATTGCGAATACTCCACACAGGACAATCACGCACATCCAGCACTAGACCTTGGAGGCGTCAGTACCATCGACCCCACTACGATTGGCTGCCCTTGAGAGTTTCTTAACATGTCCTTGGGCGTCACGAAATACTCATCATCAATCCTCCATAAACCATCCAGATCCTCAATCCTCCCCACGAGAAAGCCAGCCGGGATCTGCGTAACCACCCACCCAGCCCGGAAAGTTGGGCAAATTATGTGATGAAGCCCCACGCTCAATTCTGCCGTGTCAATTGCACGGCCAACAAGGCGCGGCTGATATACAAAGATCAAGTTGTCGCCCGCTCTTGTACCATCAGGTGACTGATCTGGCAACGGCGCTTTAACATTCAGCCGTTGGTACTGGTCACTCAGCCCTCGTATCGTGTTTCCACGTGAGCCTTCGGAGATATTCAAAAGGTTGTTGTAGTTCGCATCTCCAGAATGATGCATCTCGCTCAGGGTGCCGATGAGCGATTGCTGAAGCTGGATGATTATTGTCATCAGCTGCTGCCTGCCAGTGTCTAAAGAGCGAATCAGTGTTCCGTGTATTCAACGTGAGGGTGCATTTCACCATCGCCTTTCGCGAATGGTCTACCGAGACGCCTATAATAATCGTCATACTCAGTCTGGATGCGAGGTGGAGCAATTGCGGCGGATTGCATCAAAGATTTGACCGCTTTTGAGGATTTGCGCTTTTGGAACAGCTGCGCTGCGCCGGTAAAGGCGGAGACGATGGCTGCTACTGCAGCGGCAGCTTCGAGACTTGACATCTCACAGGGCTTTTCGGAAGCCTGTACTTGATGAAGTAATCTTGAATTGGAGCGAGGGTAGAACCCTTGATTACCGAAGTGACTACATTCAGGAGCAAAGTCCAAAATCACCATAACACCAAAAATCGTATCTCCTGGCGAGAGGGAGCTTGCTCTGTGTATCCAGTCTCCGACTACAGTCAAAATTGACAAATGGAGAAGTCACATCGCAGTGGAACAGCGAGGACCAATGGAGCGCCTACGCGATACGCTAATGCGCTGATTAGAGCGATTCGAAGCAGCGTCAATTGGGTTCGAAATCGACTCCATAAGCCAAAAAGCTTGATCTAAGACTTTGGAGGAGAGGACCACACTTCTTCACAAGAAAAAGCTTCGTTACTTCATCTAAAATTTAAAGCTCCAGTCCCATCGTACAAGCGCAGTCTAGAATACCAATACAACCACAATGACGCCAAGACAACCATGCAGACAAACACGGTATGAGTACTCAAACCATAGCCCTTTCAATAAACCTGGCCAACTCCATCGCTTTACCACCTTCCATCAGCGTGAAGTGATTCGCATTTTCCAACGTCTCAACAACCACCTCTCCACCTCCCAGAAGCGCATCCCACCCATTTGGTCCAAAATCAGTCCTGTTATTCAGAAGCCAATTCATCTCTCTAGGATCATCTGCTCTAGGTTCCGGTCTCGGATCACCAGGATTCTTGCAAACGCCATCTTTCGCCCACACGATACTAGTCTTCGGGCCATGGCCAGGAGCAAATGGCTTCGCTCGATACTTGTCCAACGAGTCAACGAAAGCGAGGAAATGAGGTATAAGCCACTTAGGCGGCTCTGCTGATCCAAAAAGTTGGATGCTGCTGAAGAAATCATACAGGCGTGGCGGTAGCTTCTCAAGCCCAATGGGGAACGGCGAGTCGATCAGAATCAAGCGCTCGACGGTTTCGCCACAGCGTTCGAGCTCTTGGGCTGCATCGAAGGCGCATATGCCCCCTGCGGACCAACCACCTAGGTAATAAGGGCCGTGAGGTTGGCGTCGACGAACTTCGGCGAGATAGGGGGCAGTGAGTTCTTCGAGGCTGCACTTCATGTTTTGGGGAGACATCATGTACGGGCAGTTTAGACCGTACACAACGACGTCGGGTGAGATTGGAGGAAGGGGTGCGTATGAGGTTGCGGATCCGGAGCCGTCAGGGAAAAGAAAGAGAGTTTTGGTTGCGACTTTGGGATTGCCTTGGAGCATCATTGATGAGGATCTTGGGATGGAAGAGATTGCTGGTTGCGAAATGTGAATATCGACGGTTGGGGCGTTTGGTTTGGAGACATGAATGTCGATGGTGGGCAGGACTTCCTCTACCGTGACAATTGGCTCTTTCTTGATACCCAGCGCTGCTTCAACCTCGTTGAGAGAGTTGTTATCCGCCAGAAGGCTGCTTGGCAGGTCCAAGCCAAGTTCTTCGCGCAGTCTTGCAAGGATTGTAAGAGACAAGAGAGAATCCAAGCCGAGTTCGCCAAAATCAGAGGATCCCTTGAGTTCGTTCACAGGAACCCCAATCTCTTCAGCAAGTATGCAACGGATCGTGGCCATGACATTGACATCGTCTATGTCTGCAGATGACACGTCAGTCTGGTCTGTTTGATAGCCATCTGATTCCGATTCTGTCTGAGGTGTTGGGCAGACAGTAACAGTCCGAGTAGATGCGACAGTGTCTTCACCACGGCGAAGGAATGTCGTCAGATCTTTCACGGTGGGATAGTCAGCAAATAGCGAGGATGGAACGTCCAACTCGAGCTCTTCGCGGAGCCTGCTGGAAGCTGTCAAGGATAATAGTGAGTCAACGCCAAGGTCAGCGAAATCACTACTGGGCTCAAGTTCGGAGACAGCAAGACCGATCTCTTCCGCCACGATCTCAAGAGCTCGACTCGCGATGTTGGAGCTCGTTGATACTGTATGTATGGTTTCCGGGAGTGCCACAGCTTTCTGGATCGTAGCATGTTGCGTCTTTTCCGTTTGCACACGAACTTTCTCGGTGCTAACTTGGGTGATTGTCTCCACCTTTGGCTTAGGTGTAGGTCGAGACGTGCTCCCTGATGGCAAGAGATGGTCAAGAGCCCGACGTGGTACACCTTGGAACTGTCTCAGGTCAGTATCTACAATCGAGAGTCAAAGAGCTGGACTAGACTGACCTTGACGCCTTGGTAAATTGCGACCACTGTATCCTCCTCGAATATGTATACATCACCAGAGAACATCGTCCCGCCCACGTTCTGCATTCTGACATATGTTTGGTAAGTTTTCTCTCGTGAGAATCTTGTTGCGCAGCGCATGTCTTCCCATCCATGGTTGATAAAGACTGTACTTTTGGAATCCGTCTTGTCGTTAGCGTTCATAGTAAAGCCAGCCAGATGGCCAAGACTGTCGACCCAGTATGGGCTGAAATAGAAATCACCATCCTGTTCCGTCGTTTGAAATTCGATTCGGGCAGTGGCTTCGTGCTGAGCGCTATCAAGCACAACCTCCTGCATACCCTGATAGCTGCGACCATATTCGACTATAGCACCGAACAACTTATAAGCCAAACCACCCTTGATCTTATCACTTTGACCATCGTCAACGCTGCGTTTTAAGGTACTGATTTGGTTGCGAATGAGATATGCATTGCGTTTGAACTCCTTCAGCCATTCATCTGTAGTAGCGAAGTTCACTTTACAATGTGCGTGATCGGTCGTCTTCTTACCTTCAGCCGTGACGCTGTAAATGTGGATCGTGACTTGACGAGACTTCCAGTCTGCTGATGCTGAAGCACGGAACAATTGTGCTCCTTTTCCAGTGGCGATGAGAGGCTTCTCAACCACCATATCGGAGACCGCCATGCTAACGCCATCCAATTTCTTTTCAGATATGTGGAGTAGGTGATCTCCAATAGTTAGTGCAATATCTGCGTAGAGTGACTATGATAATTAGCAAGTGGTCATTGTCCTGAACACTAAGAACTCACCGAAGGGCAGAGCGCCGCTCCATTAACCTTGTGTCCTTGGACGACGCGGGCCAAGGTCGGGTCTGATAGGTCTGATTCGATCAATACGGTGGACTTCTCACTGCCAACGCTTTGATCGACTACTCTCTGGACTGAAGTGGTAGATAGAGGGGAGGCTTTAGCAAGAGGTGTAGACGGCATAACGCTGGGGCTGTCTCCTTTGGTCAAGCAGAAGTTGTTGTTGTATTGTATCCAGTGGTTTTTGGCGTCCCAGTGGTAGGCAGGAAGCCGAAGGACTTTTTGAGAGCTTTCAAAATCGCGATGATACTCATTCCAGCTGATTGCAATACCCGCTCGATGTAATGAGGCAATACTTTCCGCTAGTGTTTTCCAAGTATCTGCATTTCGCCGAAGTGATGCGAGAGCAAGTGTCTGAGGGCCGAGTATCGCCTTGATCATTCCAGAGCATACGGGATGAGCTCCGATCTCGACCCACAGAGTCTTCTCGTTGACAATCCCTGCCACCCTGGCGGACTCTATACCGCCGAGGAAATTCACGGTTTCGCGACATGCCTGACGAAGATATGACGGACTCAGTATTCCGCCACCGCTCACCACCTCTTGAAGCAGAGGGGAAATAAATGGTATAGCTGGGGCCTCGAAAATTGCGCCCTGAGCAGCGCTTTCAAAGTCTTGGAGGATAGGTTCAACTTGAGCTGAATGGAAGGCAAATGGAACCTCGAGCTTTACGCATTTTAAACCAAGCGTGATAAGGAGGTTCGAAAGCGCATCTATTTCAATAACAGGACCGCTGATCACCGTTTCACTTGCGCCATTGATGCAGGCAATTTCGCAGGTAGTACCGGCAAGATGAGGTTTGATCGCAGACAGAGATGATTTGACGGCCAGCATAACGTGTGTACCAGCAGTGCAACGCTGTTCAAGCATTCGCGCCCGAGTTCCGGTCAAGAATATTGCATCACTAGCAGACAATACTCCTGCAACGTGGAGTGCTGCGTACTCTCCTAAGCTGTGGCCAGTGACAATGCTCGGAGTGACTCCCCATGAGATCCAAAGTCGAGCAAGCGCCATTTGAGTGCAAGCCGCACCAACTTGAGTAACGACCGGGCTCAGGTTATTGAAGTCAGCCACGCTACCGTCAATCAGGCCAAGAAAACTTGGGAAACCTTGACTCTGGCTTATGCTATCGAAACGTCGTAGATCAGCTTGAAACGTTGATACGTTTTCGAACAGCTCGCGAGCCATGCCAGAGTACGCTGAGCCTTGCCCAGTGAACACGAAAGCCACTTTTGGAGCCTTTGCCGGAATTGGTTTGAGGTTCGTGCATGTCAGGTCTCGCAAGCCTTGCTGAACCATCTGGAGGTCCTGACCTGTAACAATAGTGCGAAAGTTGTGGTGTGTTCGACGAGCAGTCGTTGTATACGACAGTGCAGGAAGTGACAAGTCTGGTGTGCTGTCGATGTAGGTTACTAGTGCTTCGATGTTAGCCTGTAGCGATGCGATAGTCTTGGCTGAGACAGCCACGAGATGAGAGGACCGAGCATCCGGTGCTTTAATTGAGACGGGTATTGGCGCATCCTCCATCAATAGAGCAGTGTTTCCTCCAGCTGCGCTAAAGTTGTTCATGAACACCGTACGCTTTCCAGCCTCGGGTCTCTGCCAGGCAGCGGGCTCCAAAGTAATGTTTACGTTGCGTGCTTTCAGATCTTTTGGGAAGTTGTGATTGATTTTCGTCTTGATCCCAACATGCGGAGGGATTTCATTGTTCTCCATCATCAATAGGACTTTGATCAGTGAGGTTACGCCGGACGCTGACTCCGCGTGACCAACATTTGCCTTTGCTGATCCAAGATGGAGTGGGTTTCGGGAGCCACGAGGCGTTTTTGCGAAAACATCCAAGACGGAACTCATTTCGGTAGCGTCTCCTGCTTGCGTTCCTGTTCCGTGCATCTCGATGTAACTGACGTCAAGGGGACCGACGTTCGCAGTTTTCAGCATCTTGTCGAAGATGAAAGCTTGAGCACCAACGTCTGGTCGAGTCATTGATACTGCTTCAGCGGAATGATTTGTATAAGCACCAAGAAGCACGCCGTAAATCGGATCGTGGTCTGCTTCGGCATCTTCCAATCTCTTGAGAATAACTGTCCCCACAGCATCAGCTCTGCAATAGCCGCTTGCCTCGTCGTCAAACGTGTTGCAATTGCCTGTCGTTGAGAGGAAATGACCTCGGTCAAGGCCAGCGAAGTTATCAGGGTTGGTCATAACATTCGTCCCGCCCGCGATAGCAGTATCGCAATCACCTCTCCAGAGCGAGTTGCAAGCTGTGTGAATGGCAGCAAAGCTTGAAGAACATGCAGTATCAATGCTGAAGCTGGGTCCGCTGAACTTGAAATGATAGTTGATGCGGCCTGGAGTGAATGCACGGTTACCCCCTGGTATGAAATAGGTGTCAACATTTTGGCCGCTGTTGACCTCTCTCCAATCATCACTCGTCATGCCGTAGAAAATACCGACCCTGTTCGATTGCGATGAAGGGGTCCTGTCTGATACAAAACCAGCCATCTCGAGAGCTTCATAAGCTGTGGTTATCGCTAATCGCTGACCAGGATCAGTATTCGCAGCTTCCCTTGGGGACATGTTGAAAAAACGAGCGTCAAATAAGCCAGGCTCTTTGATGAAGCAACCGTTTTGTACTCGGCTTGTGTTCTTTTTCTTCCCTGAGGGGTCAAAATGAGCTTTCACATCGAAGCGATCTTCGGGGATCTCTCGATGCACGTCGAGGCCCGCATGTAAGAGGTCCCAAAACTTCTGGTTGCTCTCGGCATCGGGAAACCTTCCAGAATAGCCAATAATCGCAATCTTTGACTCTGCCATTTTGCCTGTTGGTCGTCCATTATCAACATTCAGAGCGTCTTCATTGATGGCGTTGCCGGCTGTGATCTGTGCCTCGCGAGTTTGGCGGAGTGAAGCAGCTAATGATTGCGAGGAGCTTGGACTGTTGATGACAGAGCATATGTTGCAGTGCGAGACCTCGTCGATCTTCCTAAGACTTGTTTCACATTCTCTGAGCACATTGTCCCACCGAAGTTGCTCTATCAATATGTCTCGCAGTACAATTCGGAGAAGCGATCCGTAGGTTGTTACAGATTCCACTTTACCGCTGGAGGTGGAGATGAAAGGTATACTAGATACCGTTGAGGTCAAAAGTTCTGCATCAGAAATTCTGAGTATTGCATCGATATCGGATGCTCTGTAGAGATGAGCTGCGTGGTAAGGGGCATGGATAGGAAGCCTGACTGGCTTCAAGAGAGCGAAAGATGGCGTCTGGAGCAAGGCATCAAGTGTTCTAGGGGGACCACTTATAGTCACACTGTTTGGATTTATAGCACTTAGGTAGGGTCGCGAACTTCGAGAGTAGCCCTGTTGACATGAATCAGACACATTAATTAGGATGCAGACGCAATAGATACCTTCGCTGCCGAGAACACATTCAGCTCTCTCGAAGCCTGCTCCTCTTCCATGCCCACTATCACTGACCATACCGATGATGCGTCCTTCGAAACTCGTTCGATATCATCTCGAACTTCAATGGAGCGAAGCCCCGTCCTGAAGGCAATGAGTACCGCCTCAACAGCGGCAGGTATCAATTCAATGACTGTAGTCGAAGTAGTGATGGCAGCAGCTGCAAGGGAACCTGTACAAAGGCCAAGTACAGTTGTGTCTAAGGAGCTTGGGTATGGTCTGGACCCGTCGCCGTGATATCTGCCGAAGATCAGCACTAACAAGCTGCGAGTGAATTCGTCAAACAAACTTGATGAACCGAGCAAGTTGGGTCAAACATAGCAAAGCAAGCTCAAGTGCTGGGTTACTCCCAGAGTCAGATTTTCTAGCCAGAAGATCAATGACGGATGTGAATCGTGGGAACCATCCTTGTTGCGAGATTGGAAGCCGAGATATCTCAAGACGCAATGCGTAGTGAGTTTGCTCAAAGAATGACGATAGAACTCCACTGCCTTTGATGTGGAGGAGCTGAGTAAGGTTTGATTCATACGAGTTCGTCTGATCGCCAAAGATGTACACGCTACACGACGAGTCTATAGCTCCGCCTGTGTAGTCCATGGTTATGATTGAAAGGAAAGCAAACAGATTGGGTGCAAACAAAGAGGAGGTGGAAGCATGGACGAGTCTTGAGTAGAGAAAGCCTTGCCTCAAGAATGACGATGACGATGAAGTGATGCGACATGACATTCTCATTAATACATATTAAGGCTTCAGGACAAATCCTTCCCAGCATTCGCTAGGAAAAAATGTGAGCCAGTCACGGCAACCGAAGCTGTCAGCAACGATCACAGAAGAACCTCATCATCAAAATGTTATTTTGGTCTGGAACCTGAAGTTGTCTGATCCCTATCATAACTTTCCGCCGTTGCAATTTTATGTGGCGGAGTCAATTTCCAGATACGAGCTGGCGCGAGGCCCAAGACTCGGTTTCCGAATATACAAACTGTACGGCACAGTCATATATGTGTTAGCGAGAGCCATTGTATTACCCAAGCAGTACGAATAGCCTGATAAGGCGAGTGATGCGAGATCAACAGGGGAACCAGGGATCATACAGGATTGCCATGTGGCATAGATGCATGCAGTGAAATGTAGCACGAGGCTCCCTAGATCTGCAACAACAGCTAGAGTTGACCCTTATCTGGCTACCTTATCATGTTGAAGTCTCCGACTTAAATCCCCGCAGACTTCTGCTGAAGGCAGTCAAAGAGATACGAATCACTCGATGTGACTCTGGGGCCACATTCGACCAAATCCTTGGGCTTTGTATGCCGTCTCCCACTCCATGAAGTCGTAAACGTGCCGTCTCTCTGGTGGGTTGCACATTTTAGATCACTGCGAATCCTACCAGATGTCATAGAACCAAGAGAAGCAAACGGACCGAAAAAGCTTCGCAACCCAGTGGTGTTGCTTATCCACTATGATGGCGACACGTCGCACTAGGACCTGCGACGAATCCCTCATCCAGTGAAGTTTCGAAACGACCAAAAGTCCATGCACTAATCGTAATCTTCGATCTCGAAAGGCGGTTGATGCTGCTACCATCAAGAGGTTGCGAAAGGATGCAAAGAAGCAGGACGGCATAGTAAAAGACGTTTCACCGCTTCCTAGTGGGGCAGTTTGAGCCCGATAACGTCATCTCCCAAGCGAGCACATTAGGTATAGGATACAGGTATTTTAAGTATCTAGTGTCAAAATAAACAAACATTCCCTTAAGGAGATCACCTCATATAATATTACGCAAGCTTAGTTTGCTTACAGACCACGCCATGTTCACGGGTAAGAAATGCGCGAGGACCCTGCAGGAGCCGAGGAAGAGATTTCTTTAGGCTGGGCCAGGTGCCAAGCGGTCTGCGTCAGCCGTGCAACATGTACCTGCGTGAACCCGTAATCTATTGAGAATAGCGTCTTACTAAAGCGGTGCCTGTGGATCAAGATGTGTATGAAGCATTAAATGCTGGTAGGATTCTTGTGCAGATTGTGTGGGCCAATGATCTTCGATCTTTTGCCGAGAGAGGATGCTGACTGCAGCTCAGCTTGGAACCACTGCCAGGCTCTGCTGCTAATCATGTAACCGTATTAGTTTCGGAGCTGTGACTGCGTCTAGTGGTCCTGAAATTCGCTGCTGACGCTGGTCAAGAATGCAGATATATTACCTGGCTAAACTTCAGAGCCCAGGAACCTATCTTGAGTGCATCAGTTCTTGGAATTCCGTACATCGACCTTTTCACTTTATACTTCATCAACATGGATACTGAGAATACTCATGAACAATCTCCTCTTCGAACTAAGCAGGAACGTGTCCGAGCCCAGAAGCTCAGAATGTCCTGTGATGCCTGCTCCAGCTCCAAAACCAAGTGCGACCAGAATAGACCTATCTGCATTCGTTGCCAAAAAGTTGGTTTGAAGTGCAATTACAGCGTTTCCCAGAGGAAAGGCAAACCTCCAGCAGCGTCCCGAGACCCCTCCGACTCTGTGAACAGACGCAAACCTTCGCAGAGCAAGCAACTTTCCAAGCCTGCCCTGGATAAACAAGTTTCTGGTGAACTTGATATTCACAGAGCCACTATTGAACCGACCTTCCACCTTGATCATGACTCCACAATGATGGACTTGTCCCTTCCCATGTTCGATGGTACCATGCCTACTCTCTGGCACAATTTCATGCCCGACATGAGCGACTGCACCTCGAGCGATCTTTCTATGACACCTTCAAACATCTTCGACCAGGATTATATATCCATGGATGCACCATCCAGTCACATGAAGCCTACCGATGATATTTTCAACTTTGACAATGAGTTTCCCGATGTGCTAGATCTTGGTCCTCACCACACTCCCTCAAGCCAGGCGGAGCGTCAGGTACTCACAAACCCGCTACCTACTCCCACATCCAGCGACATAGGCTCCATATCCCAACGCTATGACTGTAATAAATTGGCGTCTTCCACACTCGAGAGTCTCAACTCCCACTCGCAAACCTGCAGCGCCTCCATCAACCAAAATACCAATTCAGCATCCTTCGATCAGGTGTTAATCGTCAACAAAACAGCAGTCGAAAACGTTCACCAGCTGCTATCCTGCCCTTGCTCCCTCTCTCAGCAGTCCAACCTACTACTCTCTCTTATTATTGACAAAATACTCACACTTTATCAAACAATCATTCGCAACGATACCTGCTCTCGCCAGTTGTCCCCCTCATCCGACTCTTCATCCGATCAATGCGTTCGGGACACACCCATCACGATTGGTGCATACAAAATGGATGCCAAAGACGAAAAACGTATGCGAATGCACATTGTATCAAACGAATTACGAAAGGCGGCAGCACTCGTTGAGAGGTACGCCGACAGGTACTCCAATCTCGGCTGCCAAGAACGCGACGACATGGGGATCCACACAGCACTGATTAGCCTCTTGCGGAGGAGGCTGAAGGAGGCTGTGGGAGATATTGTTGGCGCCCTACGAAACTCACGAGTCTGATAACAACATGAATTTTTGCGCATTTTGATACACTGGCGTTGATGTTGTCAGGATAGATGGATGCTAGCACCAAGGCTAAGCGAAGAACAGCTGCAGCCCTGCGGCCTAACACCCATTAACACGTGTATAATTGCATCGTGAGGCTGATCGACACTGCCTCACAAGTAAAGTTCATGTACGATACTCAACACTTCTCGGTTAAAAATGTACTAGACCTTAGATCGCTAGACAGGTATCCATTCTACCATGGAGTGTTCAGGCAGATCCTATGATAAGTTAATGCGTTTCACAAATACCACCCAAAAAAACATTGCATTTTCCCATGTCTGTCATGATCTGCTACTAAGCTTAGACCCGTTATGCAGCTCCTGGGCTGCAGGGTGCACAGGCGCGCCTATCAGTGCTGATAAGCTGGATGCAGGAGCCACATGGCATTGAAGCTGAGCAAGGCTCGGATCCACCTGGTCGCATGTTGCACCATACCTGCATCCCACGTTGTAGCAGCTCTCTTTGATAAGTCGTTTGAATCGAATACCACGCCACTAAGCTGCCTGTCTCGCATCGACAGCCTAAAAGATGATCTGGGCAAATGCAGGACGTTCCCAGAGCCACGTGGAAGACGATGTGCGTCGGAGAATATGTACCGAGATAGTAAATTATATGGGTCCTCAAGGACACCGAAAAGTGAAATGTCGGAAAGTCGATGCTGCCTGGCGAGACGTTGAAAGAAGAAATAGGCACTAACGATAAGCTTCACGACGGCTTAGTTGGCCTTTGAGCTTGGTCATTGGCATTCCTTCTTGGCAACGCTTACCGCGATCTTACTACATCTAATATTCCCACAAGATCTTGATTTCAAACACTGCGCAGGATCAAGCCATGCTGACCGCAACAGTACAGCTAACCAATCGATTCGATCGCCAGAGATCCAGCTATGGATCCTCCGTGTTGGTTGAGTCAGGTTTTAGCACTCCGCGGTCAAGCGAGGAT